>JADRCH010000055.1:219901-258421 GCA_019843965.1 Rhynchomys soricoides | reverse complement strand
ATGCTGTACACTGTGTGGCTGAGCCTGTAGCACTATGAGGATGCTGTGCACAGTGTGGCTGAGCCTTCAGCACTATGTGGATGCTATGCACAGTGCAGCATAACTTTACCTTCCAGAGGTGACTTTTAGCTCCAAATCTCAGCAGATAACATAGGGGATCTGGCTTGCTAAAGTTTCTGTGGCATTCTACTGATCTTATTTCACAGATTCAGGGAAATGGAGACCCAGATGAATAAAGGACTCAGTTAACATTACAGCGACTTTTTGATGTATGTCTACTATCATTTTCCAATAGGATTATGGGGCCTCAGTTTGTGAAGAACACTGGACACCTTTGAATCATTTGTTGCTGTTTCTCTATTTTCTTTAGGAACTCTCTAAAATCTTTTTTAAGATTTTATTTGTGTTTATGTGCATGGATGTTTTGCCTGAATGTATCTCTGTGTATCACATGCATATAGTGCCCACAGAAGCCAGAAGAGGATGTTGGATCTCCTGGAAGTGGAGTTGCAGATGGTTGTTAGCCACCATGTGGGTGCTGGGAATTGAACCCTAGTCCTTTGGAAGTGTGCTCTTACCCACTGAGCTATCCTGCCAGCCCCTCTAGAATTTTTTTAACTGTCCCATACTTGCTCATGCCCAGAGAGTCAACAACTAGAACTAGTGCCATCTCTTTGAATCAGAGGTACCCCAAGCTCCTCCTACACTCATTTACATATGCACATATGGAAAGGTCATCTCCATGGCATTTTATTGACCTTGTATCCTCTCTGGGCTCGATTTTGTGTCCTTCCTCTGAGCCTGCTTGGTAGAAGTTCCACACTGGGCAGGGACATATAGGTCAGTGGTACAGTATGTGTTCAGTATGCTTTCCTTCCCAACAAAATAACTTCTTGTGGCCTAAAGTGTGGCTCTTTGCCCTAATGACTCCAACTGCTCCATATATGTTTATTCTGTGAATGATGTCACTGTTGAGTCAGAGGCAGGAAGATGTATTTGTGTACACGGGTATCGCCCTTAAACTAAATACTTCACAAAACAAATAAAGGAAAGACTTAAGGGTACAGCTAATTTAATAAAGCGTTAGCAGTTTTATTTCCTTTCTGTACTTTATTTATGAGTAATTATCCTAGTACAGTGAATTAAACAGGACACACATGCTTTTTACTCAGAGAACTGCCCAACTGACTTTTCACCAGAGTGTGTGTTTAATTAACTCTCAAAAAGGCAGCCCAAGCCTCTATTGAAATCAATGTAGGGGTTCTTAAAAAGCCAGCTGTGCAAAGCTATTATCGCTCCTGGCTGTGTACACCAGAAAGACGGAGTCAAGGAACACAGACTTGCATACCCATGGTTACAGTAGCAAGATATGGAGTCAGCCTAGGTGCCCATCAGTGGTTGAGCCTAGAAGGAGTATGTTGTGTATATACACAATGGAGTTTTAGCCATTAACAAAAAATGAAGTTATGACATTGGCAAAAATGTGGATAAAACTGGAAGTCATCATGATAAGTGAACTAAGCCATACTCAGAAAGATGAAGAGTGTGTATTTTCTCTCCTATGTAGAATCTAGACTCAGGAATAAGTATGTAAGGCATTCAAACAGAAAGAAACTCGTTGGGGAAAGAACTGAGGGGATGAGGGATGAGGAGTATGATCAAATGTCTGATGTATATTATGTGAAATAGTTACAGTGGAATCCGTTCTTTTGTCTAGTGAAATATAAGTGAACATAAAAGGCTGTCCAAATAGGAAGCTTGTTGAGGTTAGATTCTCTCACTGGACAAGAAAACAATTTACTGCTTTTAAATCTGAATGGCAAGTGATCATCTTCATACCATGCACCAGTTTTTTAAAATTTTAATCAGCTGTATATATTCATTACTATAAATTGAAATAATGAAATTTCCTTTATTGCAAATCTCTGAAAATGAGAAAAGCTCTCATTATTACCTTCTCATCAAACAACCCCAAATTCTGTTTGTGTTCTTTCAAGTTACCGTATTTCATCTCAGACTTGAGACTTGTAAAGCGCACGGACTACTTCAGAGTCATCATGCTTCTTTGAATCAACTCAAGACATAAAAATGTGAAGAAGTCATTTGCAAGCATCCAAACTGCTCACGTTTCATATAGGATATCGGTGACAAGTTAGGAAAAGCTCCCAGCATTCCCCCCATCCCCCCAAAAAGAATCAAAAATAGAACAGAGAACTCAAGCACAGATTATTCAAATTAATTGCCATACAGTTTAATTTCAAAGAGTAGCTTTCACAGCTGCTGCACAGCATTATCTGCAGTAAAGGACAGGGTGGGGCTTAGGCTTAAACTGACTGGCTCATTCATTCCCTAGTCTAGCAGTCCCAGAAGGGTCCCACCTGAGAAAGCGGCAGAAAGTGCCAGCGCATTTGAGCAGCACACGGCTCTCTTCATCCTGATCTCCATTAAGATCAGTGCTTATTGTTCTCTTTCAATATAGAAAATATTTTTGGCCTTACCATAGGGTCTCTCTGCACTAACTGTAATGTCCAGCCTCCTCTCTGCCTGAGAAAGACGCCTTGACTCTCTCCCCAAATTCTCTGACTTCTTCCCTGGGCCTGATGCTGACATTCTAGTAGAGGAGAAGGAAACTTGTTCCTTGTGCTGAGTTTTAACTGCTGATTTCACCAGACAATTGCACAGCTAGTGACTGCAATGTACAACAGACCTGGGAAGGGTTGAGCAGGCCTGGGCTTAGCTCAGCTGCATACCAGGAAGGAGAGGAGAATGGGAGCATGAGTTAGGAACCTGTTTCTACCGTCAAATCCTCAGTCACCACCTTCTGCCGTACTCATGCTGAGGTGAGCACCAGAAGAGGTTGCCTAAGCTGCATGTTCCCATTCAGCTTAAAGAAACAGCAAGGGACTGGGTGGTATGTGCCTGGAATCCCAGCTCTCAGGAGGTTGAGGCAGAAGGGTTTCTCTGCGTTCTAGTCAAGCATGGGCTTCTTCATTGGATCTTCTTGGAAAAGAAAAGTCAGAGAGAAAGGAAAAGAGGAGGGAGGGATGGAGAAACAGAAAGCAGACCTTCCAGGAAGACCATTTTATATCTTGATACAGTAGTATCATTTAGGAAGAGCGCCACATAAAATGTCCATCTAAAGCTTTAGGATCACACTGCACTGTCGCTGCTTAGTGAAGAATCTTTCTAAAACATATTTATCCTGCTTTTTAAAACTTGCCGAGCTGTAAAGATGAGTGGTGGTTAAAAGCACTGACTGCTCTTACAGAGGATACACGATCAGTTCCAGCTTCCCTATTAGGTAGCTCACAATAGCTTGTATCTCCAGTTGCAAGGCATCTGATACCCTCTGACCTCCACAGGCACCTGCATGTAAATGATGTATGTAAACTCACACAGGCAAGTACATACACATAAGTACCAAATAAATCATTTAAACATTTTACTACTCTAGGTGTATGTGTGTGTGTGTGTGTGTGTGTGTGTCTGTGTGTGTCTGTGTGTGTGTGTCACTGTGTTCCACAGCAAACATGTAGAAGTCAGAAGACAACGTGCAGGAGTCGGTTCTCTCCTTCCACCATGCTGGTCAGGAGAATAGGACTCAGGCGCTCAGTCTTGGCTAGTGTCTTCCTGAGCCTCCTCGCCGGCACTTATTCTGCTTTGGAAGAATACCATAAACATGCAAAATATAGAAGGAATTCTGAAGGCCAAGTCCTACCTGTGCTAGTATTGGTGCCTAACAGCATGTCAAAACTAGAGCAGAGAAGAAGGGTGTAAGTCATTGGCCACAGGGACACATGCCAAACAGAAATCCCTACCTGGCATTAAAGTTGTTTTGTGACTTTGCTGCTCCTGGGCACTGCCAGGCTCCTGTGTCAAGACAGTGGGATATATCAGAGGCACTTGTTGTGTGTGATGTGTCTGTGCAGACCAGAAGTAGTTGGAATGCCACTGCACTCTGCCACCTTTCCCAGTGTGTGGCTGTTGGCCCTCTCTGCTCTCCACAGCCTAGACTAGCATTGATCCTCTCCTACAAGTCAGTCCTCTGAGTCAGCCCTGATGGCTCTTTCATGAAGAGCTGTTGCCAGCGAACTGATCACACAACCTCCATGCCACTCAGTCAGAGATCCTTTTATTTAATTCTGTTCTATGGCCTTTTAAGCATGAGGTACACTGAGCAGATGTGGCTTTCATCTGCTTTATTTTGTTTTATTGTTTTTGGTTGACATATTCCATATCTCTGAGTTTCAGAGATATGTTCTTCCCAGGTTCTAAGCTGTGGCCAGGTTTGATTTGGTTTGAATTCTTAAGAGAGGGTCTCACTCAGTATTGCAGGCTGGCCTGAGTTCACTAGGTAGACCAATAGCCTTGAATTCAAAGCAGTTCTCCCGTCTCAGCCTTCTGAGTGCTGGGATTATAGAAGTGAGCCTCCATGCCCGGCTCTATCAGGGCTCTTATACTTTAGACCGCTAGTATATCATACATGTATCCTGAGAAATTCCATCAAGTGCCCACCATGTTATCCAAACTCAAACAGGCCCCTGGGTCTTCTCATGAGCCACAGCTCAGTTGTTTATGACTTTGCATATCTTAAAACCTAATTGTTCAGAGTATGCATTCTGGGGCCTGTGGCCTTCTGGAATGCCTGAGAGATCCTCAGGACAGTACTTCCCCAACAGCAGCTGTCCGGATGGTTTGGCTGGCTGCTTTGCTGTGTCTGGGGTTAAGGAAGTGAGCTCTTGATGCATCCAATCTGCCATTTGATGACTGAGTGTCCTGAGCTCTTAGATAGTCTCCACCTGAACTTTCCCAGATGTCAAACGAGTAATAGCAATACGGCCTCATCAGAAGCTTGGCCTGGAAACTGGTAGGACAGTGCCTGCAGTCAGCAGTCTGCTGACGGAAGGTGGCTTGCAGGTTAACCTGCTGTGGGAGACAACTGTGTGGCTGTTGTGATTCCACCCATGTGTCCTGAGAGAGTGCAGTCCTGAGTTCCCTTCACCCTGGTCCTATGGCTGCTGGTGCTTATATTTCACACCATCAGTATCTCTATATCCATGCCAGCTCCTTCTTCCTCACTTCTCTTCCTCTCCCCTCTCCTTCCCTTTCACCTGTCTCTTCTCATTTCCAACCCAGCCTGCTGTTTCACTACCTTGCAGCTCCCTAAATCCAGTATGCCATTTCATACCCCCATGCCCTCCCTTCGGGTCTCACACAGCACTCAGCACGCTGAGGTGAACCAGCACTCACTCATTTTCTAAAACAGCTCCAGGAGGACTCTGTCTCTCCTTCCAGACCCAGCCATTGCCTTCTTTGGTGGCCCTGCCCCATCCTAAGTCATACATGCAGAGTTTAGTTCATGTCATTCACTGAGTGTGTATATGTACTTACCTTATCATATTTACAGAGGTTTCCCTCCATTCGGCTTAAGAGCAGGAGCATATCCATCAAAGATAGACCTATAGTGATAATGCTCAGTTCATACCATAAAAAAAAAGAAAAATCAACTTGGTGCCAGCAAGAGTCTGAGCTCAAGCAAGGCCCATGCCCATTTCTTCAACCATAGGATCATCATGCTGTAATCGAAGCCTACAAGCTTTTCGATTGTAAAATATCTTTAGATAGAATATTGACTTATAGCTATCAATTTAGCTATTCAGCCCTGTTGACTAAGATCCAGTGTTAGGGGTAACAAAGATGGCTATTCCAGTTAATGCAGTGTCCCAGAAGCTTATCAATTTGGAAGCCACTGACCTTGTGTACTGACTGCAGCTCAGTCTCTGCATGTTGCTCTGAAGCCTGGGACAAGAGGAAGAATCTTCTCCTGAGAGTCAGGCATTCCCTGGATCCATCACTGTTCTGGGAAATTCTGAGAACAAAGATGGCTGCTTTGTGTGCACAACACTGGCCTTGATTTGAACAAAATGACCCTACTCAAACACCATTGACATATGATTTGATTCCCTGCCATAAAGTTAGTGTCCATAAGTATTGGGAATAAATGATGTTACTTTGACACCACCCCCAGTGTTGTATATTTTAGAGTTTTACAGACAGTCTGCAAAGTAACTTGCAGTGTCAGATTAGCAAAGGGAAGAGGTGATCCTAACAACAGTCACTAGAGTCAAACACAGATGTGGCTACACTGATACCGATATTAAACTGTAAGGTTTTAAATTTGTATATTGAGGAAAAACTGAATGTGAATGATCTACACTCAATAAATTAAGAAAAGACACGGTACCCAAATAAACCAACAACAAGAAATTTAAACCATGGGCATTGGTGTTTATTCTATTATTTCATTATACAGAAAAGATCTGATTTTAAAATGTCACATTTTACTGATGGCATTTTTGGGTGTTTTCATTTGTTCAAATTTTGTTATAAAAAACAATTTTTGATAAATAAAGACCAGTAAACATTACTTTCGATTATTTATTAAAATGCCTACAATTTAAAATATATTATAGTTTTTTATTTGGGGATAGAGGAACCAACATTCAGATCAATATACACTTTTTCCAGCTGCTAGATTCATTTAATGACTCTCCTGAGCTGGCAAGGCAGGGATCAAGTCATTACATTAATGTCTTACCAGAGTCCTTCCCGACTTTCTGGATAACTCATGACTGAAACGAAACAGAATAGAAGCCATTCAGCCATTCCTCTTGTGTCTTTGAAGGATTTTCCCTGAGTCTCTCCGATGGCTAATGGCTACCCAGCAGTTTGAGTCAGCAAAGAAGTTGATCCTGTACCTTACACAGAAGAACTGTGTGAGCCCTGAGAGCGATATCAAGGGAGTGATGCCAGGTAAATACAATGCACTAGTCTGGGAGCCCGAGGGATGCCACTGGGTAAGTATGATGCTCTGGCCAGGGAGCCTGAAGGATGCCTTTGTCCTGAATAACTGTCCTGGCTAATGTTTGGTCTATACTCCTGTGCCTATGTGGTTTGCAAAATTTTGGAAAGGCAACAGTGGCTGCTACAGTCTAAGAGTGAAAATAAACTGAAATTCTCTCCACTTCCTGGGAGCTGGCTTCTTTCATAATCAAGTTGAACACACTATCATGTTGCTTACAGCCCTTACAAAGCCAGAAGCAGGATGCGATTTGAATACACACCTGATCTTTATCAGCTATTTTGGCTTTGTGGAACCCAGTGCCTCCTTTCCCTGACTGCCTACCAGGTTTAAAGCGTTGGCTCAGGGTATGGATGGTGTTAGTGACCTCTCTTCTTGAGTATGATCTTCAAAGGGCTGCCATTGTCTATTTATGGCCGTGACCTATTTGTTGGTCAAGGGAAGAAATGGAAGCACTCACTATTTTCGTGCTGTGGTTCAGATCCATAGAATTCTTGTGAATCAGGGCATCAGCAGAAATTAAGTGGGGCTTTCAAGCTGGGAGCCTGTAAATGGCACCAGGAAGTTCATCACAGCCAGGTTCCTGAATCCTTCCTGACATGCCAAGATACTGACCTTGAAGATCTGAAAGAAACTCAAGGAACGTGCACTATTAGTGAGTTCTGGAAGAGACTCTAATGCAGGGGACCTAGAGAGTCCCTTTGGAAAACAGCAGCTTTGACCTACCACGTTAACCTCAAGACCTGTATGTTTTGTGAAATCCCCTAGGAACATAATGCACAGTGTGTGTGGGGGGGGTGGTGCAGGGAGAGATAGGGAGACAGGATGAAAGAATGAATGACTTGACTGTAACGAGAATCATTAACGACCATTTATTCATTCATGAAAGACATTTATTAAGCACCTGATAGCACACAACACTATGGAGAAGGCTAGACTGGACTCTTAAGGTGCTCGTAGATGGGGCACATACAGTGGGGAGGTCTTAAATGTACACTTAATAGGAGGAGTAAAGAACTAAAGAGGAAGGGTGGAGTGTGGAGGCTGCTACTTACGTGACTACGTAAGCCCGGCTTTCAAACAGGTCTGCCATGCAAGAGAATGTACCCCTGGAGAGGGTGTGAGCCACCTCGATCTTGAGAGCTCTTGGTACCCAATGGGTTCTTACTGGACGAAGATGTGGGGGCACAACAAGGGTAGCATTCCTATCTTTCCCTGTGCCCAGGACAAAAAGGCTGAGCCACAACCAATTGCTGGGAGAGATGTGGTCCACCAAGTCCTTTAGCTTAGGAAAGAAAAGTCTGGTCAACCAAAAGCTCTGAATTCCTGGAATGAAGGATGCAGGCCATGGCTGGTCTAGTTGAAAAGTACTGAATGCTGGCTTTTCAGAGGGCCATCCTAGGCCCCCTTTCTCAGTAGCAGTGACAGTAAACAAGACAACATGATATTTACGTGCCACTCCTCTTCTCCGAGATGTGCAAAGATTAACTCATTCTTAATGTTGCATCCTCTGTGTGGTATGCACCTGGACACATTTCTTCACAGCAGTGCATTTACAAGGGGAGCTGTGGTGCTCCTTGTTTGCAGATGAAACCATGGCACAGAGGACTGGGCTGCTTTGCCAGAGATCACTTAGCTACTAAGTACTAATGGAGAGCAGGAGATGAACCTGGGAGTCTAGCTGAAGTGGCTCTTCTGGCTTCTGAGAAGGGGGTGAGGACCATGAGCCATGTGGGAAAGGATGCTGTCACAGGGCTTTCGGGTCAGGGCTGCCTGGTTTGGATCATCACATAGCTTCCCTTCAGTAAGCTTCTGTTCTCAAGTCTTGTTGTAGGTTTGTTGCTGGCCTCCTAATTAAATCATCACACTCCTCTTCTTTCGGGTTAAAATATTATCTGGGAAAAGCTTGTTTTCTCAATCTTAATTACACTGATTCAAGTCCCTATTTTTGGAAAGTGATATTTGCTCTCCTCCACCCCCATTTCTTTGCTTATGAGTTCAGTTGGTGTTTACTTCTCTTCTTGTTTGACCCGGAGCCAAACAAGAGGTGATTTGAACCCCTTGGTGACTAACAAAGAGGAGAAAGGCTTCACTCTTAACCAGGATGTGTCCTCATTAGTGTAGTCCCTGTGGGATGCTTATTCACCCTGCCTCTCTATGGCCCCCCACTGTCAGATGCATTTAGACAACAGTATGTAAACTGTCCAGCACTTGGGGGAAGTCTATCTTCTCTGGGATTTCCAACTTCCTTAGCTCAGAATCCACCATAATCATCAAGCTCCTGGGCTCTTACCCAGCTTCTTCTCAGACACACTCACTGCTCTGTCCTCCCCTCCTCCACTGGCAGCCCAGGAACAAACACAGTCACATGGTCACCTGCTCAGGGCCTCAAGGAAGACCCCCATACCTTACATATAGATTTAGAAACCCTACCTAATGTCTTCCTCCCCCAGGCCTCTAGTCTGTGTTGGGCCCCCATGTTCTTCCTCCCCATAGGCCTCACCTCAGAAAAGTCCCATTCTCTCAGACCCATTCTCCCATCCTCAAGCCCAGCTCCTCAAGCCCAACTCAGCCATCATTCTAAGCAGCTGCACTCCTGTCTCAGCTTCAAACAGGAGTTTGTCCGTATTAACCTCTACACCACAGAGTCTCTGCTGCAGAGCCCAGGCTGCACCTCAAAGGAGACCCATGGACAGCAGCATTTCATGAATATTCATGACATAGAGGAATCAAGGGCTCCTACAGCCAAGAAGAGGCAAGACTGTTCCTTAGGGTGTCTCCGGTCAGAAAAGTGCCTTAGGCTGGGATGTGATAGTGAGGGAGGGACCTCATGCCCTTTTAAAGCATGTAGTCTTGGGCTTATGCTAAAAGAAAACCTGATCTCCCCAAACTTCCCATTCGATTCTTTTAACTAAATAAAAACTGTTTTCAGTTTTTATTTGTGCATAAGTGATAGTCTTAGCGATGTGTACATCCGAATTAGATACTTGGGTGTGTTCCCAAATGTCCTTCTCACAGTGTCATGGTATGCCAACCATGACAGCTCTCCTTCCCAGGCCTGACTCAAGATTTTGAACATTTACAGTGGATGTAAAGACTCTGCTGCTTCTGTGTTGCCTGTAGTCCACAGAAACGAAAGGCCAACTAACCTTGAATCAGAGGCCTGCTTAGCCCCTTGCTTTCAATGATAGTGAGACCAGTCAAGAAACACAGGACAGAGACTGGAAACCCCGAGGAAACCTCCTGAGAATGTGTCATCCTTCTCAAAGCCTCATGGGGGAGGGGAACTTCAGCTCTCCTTATTTTATAGGTGGACAGTGAGGCCTGGAGAGGTTGAGCAGTGAGTTCCTACTTCCAATATACTCCCTGGGAAGAAGCTTGTTGAAGGGTCACCCAATGGAGAAAGAGCACATGCATGACCTTTTTCTTCTCCTCAAGGAGAACAGTATGCAGGGAGCAGGAGTCATTTGACCTCTGTAGGTCACCTCACTCAGGCAGCAATCCAAAAGGTGATTCTGACCCAAGGCTCTGAGTCCCAGGGAAGCTGTCCAAGATATGGCCTTCTCTCTCTGCTGCTCTTGAGAAGATACAGAGGGACTGGAACCTCTTCGCTGTCTTCTGCATTCAGGGCTCAGAGCATGCACACCAGCCCTGCCATATCCTCAGGCCATAGCATGTGCCAGGACTGCCCTTCATCAGAGCCTAAAACCATGGATAGTGCCTGACTTTAGACAGGCTAGGTTTTCCCGATAAATACAGATCTACTATAAGGTCTAATTTACAAATTAGGCACAGGAAAAGATTAATAACAAGTAATAACAAAACCTAGAATAATTATGACAATATAATTTATGATTTTCTCATTTTTGGAATTTCCCAATTAATATTTTCAGACCAGAGTTAGCCTTGGAAAGCTGAGACCTCCATTCCTATGGGCAGCTTTTTCAAGGAGGTTAAGAAGAAACACAGAGCTGAGCCTCTCCCCAAGCTGGGGGAGCCTCACTGCTCCTGGACCTAGTGCACTGACCACAGGGGTCAAGGCTTGACACACTTGATTTGCCAACATTAAGTCTGCCTGTGTCTCAGTTTGACATTCTGACAGCACTGAGCCAACAAGGCTGAGGTGCTCTGCTCTGAGCTCTGGAGAAGCAACCCAATGCTCCTGTCTTACCAGCTGCCTGGTATCTGTTTGCTTTTATTCTCTAATGCAAGAAGTTTGGGGCAGTTCCTAGGTTTTTTACTTGATAGTAAGAGAGACAAGAAAGCTCCTTATTTCCAATGACCTCACAGGGTCTCAACAGTTAGCTAATGCTTCCTACAATTTGGAATGTGTGGGTTTCATCCCAGAAGGCAACACAGGAAGCAGCAGAAGTTGATGTTGTTGATGATGGGCTAGTGGTATGAGTAACAGAGATCCTGACAAAACATCAATAGAGCTGGAAAAGTTAACTTAATTCCCTTTAGGATAATATAATTACAGCTGTAGACTACAGTCAATTCTTAGACTGGGCTCTAGGGTTTAATGTTATTTAAAAAAAAAAAAAAAACCAACAAGCCTTCATGTCATAATACAATTGCTATAGCTTCTTTAACATACTATTTCATCCACAATAATGCATTAGCAGTTACATATAGACCACCAGGCTCTGAAGGCTTCCTCTCTGTCCCTATTCCCACAGACATTTTTAATTTTTTTTTTTTGGAACTATTTCATATATAGGAAAGTTAAGACAGTACAGAACTTTTCTATACTCCTGACTCAGTATCCCCCATTGCTAATGTCTAATGTTACCATGACACATTTGTCAAAACTAAGAAACTAGACACAAGAAGACATTGTTGTTACCCAAGTGCCAGATGCTACTCAGTGTTCCCTCTCTCTATCCCTGGCCCCTCAAGCTCCAGGATTCTGTCCAGGCTTGCCATTACCTTACCACTGTCTTCTCTGGTCTTGACAGTTCCTCAGTCTTTCCTTGTTTTCATGACCTTGACAGGCTTAGGGACACTGGTTCCTTGTTGGCTCTAGGAAGCATCCTTTCTGTTTTAGTTTCTAAGGAGGGGACAACTCCATGGGGTCATGCCAGCTAGCGGGCAGAAGGGCCCAGAAGGCTGAGTGTGAGTACGGCTCTCAGGTAGCAGCCCCACAGCATCTTCTGCCTAGGGTGTTTCCCATGTTCTGATCTTCCCTGTTAGATTGTCAGACCAGCCCTAGGACTTGAGTAAATTCCCAGGTAGGTTGGGGAATTTACATCAAAGCACTGCTTGACTAGGATGAGTGCAGAGCTGGGATGAGCCTCACAGGAGTCTCAGTCCCATAGCTTCAGTTTGTCACATCTCTAAGCTGAACACACTGTCCATCTCATTTTAAAAATGGAGCCTAGGGCTTTATGCCTCCTAAGCACTGAGCTATACCCCATTCCCCAAAGAATTTCAACTGTTAACTGAAGCATGCACAAATTGTGTGCGTGTGTGTGTGTGTGTGTGTGTGTGTGTGTGTGTCCTCTAAGGACAGTTGTGTGTAGTTTCAATTCTAAGACATTCTATCCCCCTAAGATTAAGGTGCATATGAGCCTGTAGCTTTGCAGGCTTCTGAGCTGTGAGTAACATAGGTGGATGCAGTTTCTAGCAGAAAGAAATCACTTTCTGTGTGTACAGGACCTAATTTAGACCTCAGTGACCTAGACTCCCATCATGGAGTGATGTGGCCAAGCAAAATGCATGGAGCTTGTCTATGTGTCCTTTACCTGGCTCTTTATTAACAGGGCTTGAATGGAAATGTATGTTTTATGCCCTTTCTGTTCTGGTGGGACAATCTGTCTGATGAGTTAGTCTCATGAACACATTTCTAGCCAGAAAGCCTAGACTTTTTCTCCTGACTTAAAGGCAAAGGGCTTTCTCCTCTTTGCATGGTCCTGGATGGGGAAACCAAAGCTGTGTTTTACCTGTGTCTGGAACCTTCCATCCTGCTCAAGCTCATGAACATGTCTCTTACAGAGCTAGAAAAAGAGCTTTCACGGAGGCCCAAGAAGGTGTGCATCGTGAAGGTGGTGGGGACGAGGAACCTGTGGAAAAACATCGTGGTTCTCTGTGTGAACTCGTAAGTCATGGGAAATATGAGTAGATCTAGACAGACCCTCCTCCTACCCCTGGGTGAACTCTGAACCCCACTTGTCTCAGCCTGTGTCTATGAAAGAGGCCCCACGTGTATGCCTGGGATGTTTGAAGGATGACAGGACTCAAAATAGGGGTGGTCATCCCTTTGCCCCCAAAGAATCACAAACCTGAAAACTCATCTCATTCGTGCCTGATTTTGTGATTTTTTTTTTTTTTTTTTTTTTTTTTTTTGCGACATAAAAGTTGGCCAAGTCATTCTATTGATAGGAACACTGCTAGCTAGCATGATGGCCAGTATGAATAAATAGGTAGTTTTCTGGATGGATCTAAATTTTTCAGCACTCTGAGTACTCAGAAAAGGAAGCAGAAACCAGGACAGGCAGTGTGACTCGGAGGCAGTTACCAACTAACCAAGATATGCCCTATATCTGCTGCTGATCTGCCAAGTGGATATGACCATGTTCTTATGCTGACATTAAATTAGCACACAGAAAGTGCTTTGTCCATATCCTTGGTAAACAAAGAACCTCAAGGATGTTTCTTTGATGTCTCTTTGTATTTAACACCCTCTCGGTCCACGTGTAGTCACAGCATGGTTTCCTCTCACATGTAAAATGCTTCTCTGTCTCTTGGTCATCCCTAGGAGACCAGGCAGCCTCTTATCTCAGAGCAAGCCACCCAGCCTCTCAGTGTGTGTGTCTCCTGCAGGCTGACAGGGTACGGGATCCACCACTGCTTTGCAAGAAGCATGATGGGCCACGAGGTGAAGGTGCCGCTCCTGGAGAACTTCTATGCTGACTACTACACCATGGCCAGCATCGCTCTGGCCTCCTGCCTCGCCATGTGCCTGGTAGTCAGGTTCCTCGGGCGCAGGGGAGGGCTGCTGCTCTTCATGATCCTCACTGCCCTGGCCTCACTTCTACAGCTTGGGCTCCTCAATTGTGAGTAGGCTGGAAAAGGGAGGCAAGGGAAAAGTGCTGGGGAAAGGGGAGTTGGCATAATACCAGAGAACTTGGCAGGCATAGCAGCATTCTGTTTCTGTAACAAAATACCTGAAACAATCAACTTAAAGAAAAGAAAGGTTTGTTTGGTTTACAGATTTGGAGGTTTCAAGTAGCCCATGGTTTGTTGACCCATTGGAACCTGTAGCAAGACAGCACATCATGAAAGGGGTGTATGGCAGAGGAATCCATTTGCTTTGTGGCATGTAAAAAACGAAAGAAGAAAGGGATCTAGAGTCCTGATGTCCTGTTTGAGCATGACTCTGTGCCCAGGAGGCTACACTTCCTAAAGGTCTGCTTCCCAGGACTGCCCTGGGTGGAGACCAAGCCTTCAACATACGGCCTTTGGGGGACTTTAAAGATTGAAACTATAATGGAAGGGCTAGATGAGACTTGAGAAAAGTTTTCTATGACCTGAGTGGACATTCTGAAATCGATAGCCACAAGAACATGCTTCAGGAAAGATGGAATTTTAGTAGAGCATATTGTCCTCTGCCTCTGAGAACTGCTAGGCCTCCCTTCCTCCTCCTACCACTGGCCTATGGCCCCAAATAAGAGCTCTCTGGATGTACTGTAACTCCCCAGCATGCCAAGCCTACGTGTCCCTGTAAACTTGGCTTCACTATGGGCAGACCATTCGTGTACTTCTCACATAAGGAGGACAGGCATGTCCTTCTACAGCAAAAGGGGGGAAGTCTGGACATTCTTCTGTGGGACACAGTTTTTCTATTGATGTTCCCAAATTTATCATTTATCAGAGTATCACATATAAATATCACATATCACCTTAACACAAATCTAGAGAGCCCATTTAGTCCTCTGTACAATCTTCATAAATAACTACTCACCTATGTACAAGAAAATCCTGCTGCCTCCTCCCCACCTGCCCAGAGCACAATTCGGACCAGTGGCATCTTCTCATGCCAGATCCCTTCCCTAGGACAGGCTCGGAATGCTCCTGGGAAATGGGTGCCATTGAACACCCCTCTTTGGAGGAAAGCTGACTCCAGCTGCAGAGTGAGACTTACAAGTCACAACAGCCTTTGTGCATATAACTGAGTTATAGAAGAGCCAGTTTCAAACGCAGGTGGTTTTCCTATTTTAAGCATGTTCTACGTATCTGCATCATGCCGGGTAATAACCAAAATAAAAAATTAGAAGCTATTCTCTGTCACCCTGGGTGGACACTGCCTAGAAAGCTTCTGTCCAGTTTACTCAGTTGAGACAGATGTGGCAGCGTACCTCAGCTTCCAGAGTGTCCCACCTGCCCTCTTTGGTATTAAACAGGAATGCCACAGGGACTCTGGGCAAAGGGCAAGTAGCTGTGAAAAGTTGGGTTTGGGGAAGCATTAATGTGGCCGGATAGGCCTGCTCACAGTGTGCAATACCTCCGGCACAGACCAAGGGTACCACTTGAATAACTTTCTACGCAGAGAAGCTCTGTTTAGGTCTGCTTGGATCCTCTCTGCAGGATTGTGTTGTCTCCCAGGCCCCATGGCAAATAGGGCCTTAGCCCTTTCTTCAAACAAAAGGTCTTTGTTTAGTCCAGTGTGAATTCTACCACCCAAGCAGCCAGCACCAACTCAGACTTAAAAGGAAGTTCACTTAGAAACAAGTCATGTGGGAACACTCAGTAGCCGCCCTATACCTAACAAGCCTTCTTCTCTCTCCCACTCTCCTTACCCTGTGCATGTGGGTGCATCCACCCCGTGGTTCCAGTGATCGGCAAATACAGCCAGCATCCAGACTCAGGTGAGTACTGAACACTTGTCCTTGTGCTTCACTGACTTTTATTACATCCACACAAGAGTTGCCACAAGGACTCACCAACTGGTTTCTGTTTCCTCTCTCTCTTCCACTCTTTGCCCTTCAAGAATTGCACCTGAAGTTGGCCGTAGGTTGGACACTATAAGCATATATTCGTATTATCTATCCCCATCTTGTGCTAGAGAAAGCAACGCGTGTCTCCCTGGTTTTGTGCAGCTTATGCATGCTCTCCCAGTCCCCTGATCCAGCACCAGTGCTGTTTGTCCTTGGACAGCAGCTAGTCAGGATGAGAAGGCAGGAGGGTTGGGGCTTGGTCGTCTGTGCTATAGGGAGATTATATCTCCTCATGACTCATGCAAGCTTGCTGCTCTCCAATTAGGGAACAGCAGAGGTGCTGCCCTATACCCTATGCTGCTATGAAACCTGCCTGCCCCAACCAAACTCATGCCACCAGTGCCCATGACAGAACTTGCCCTCCATGCAGCCCTGAGGGAAACTGAGCTGAGCTAAGAAGCGCAGCCCCCATACATGTCAAAACACTGCCTTGTGCTAGCTAGGATCCAGTGCCACCTGTAGGCATAGAGACTGCTGAGTGTTTTCCCTCCCTCAGGGCCCATGCATTATTCCATTTGGGTCAGATGTGGTTTTGTACACTTAAATCAGCATTGACTGTGGATTGGGTGGGTCCACCCTAAGGTTGCAGTCTGGAATCCAGGGCAGATAGTGAGCACCTTAGCACTGTGGCAGCAGGAGCACTTTAGCCTTCCTGGCATAGCTTCTGGCTGAGGAATTCTACAGGCCACTGTGAATTCAGCATGTTTGATGTCCACAGATGCCAACAGAAGAATGCTTAAAGGACTCCAGGCTCCTCAGCCCAGAGGACTGCCCACCCCGAGGTCACTGCATGCCCAACTGCATTGCAAACTGGTCACTGGGGAGGAGGAACTCCTGGGATATCCCAGGCTTCCATTCCCCATCCTCATTCCAGCTTACCCATTGCCTGGCTTCTGTTCTGTTCCTTTTTCTCCTACCTCATGGTCCCCCTCTTTGGACTCTCCTCCAGGGATGAGTGACAGCGTCAAGGACAAGTTCTCCATCGCTTTTTCCATCGTGGGGATGTTTGCATCCCATGCAGTGGGGAGCCTCAGTGTGTTCTTCTGTGCAGAGATCACTCCTACAGTGATAAGGTGGGTGACAGGATAATGTGAGCCCTTATTCTCAGATCTCAAGATTGGTCCCTGTGTGTGTAAGGAACTGTCCTCAGTTCTGCTCCACCTTGGCTGCTGGACCAGGGTGTGATGTGACATGTAGGGCATGATGGCTGCCTGACTCACAGTCTGATGATCAGCTCCACCCTGACTCCCAAGGTTAGGTGGGAACATAACTCTAGGTCCCATCAAGGCAATTACCGGAGGCATGGAGATAGAGAACTGTTTAAGGTACAAGAAACATGGCAAGGAATAGAAAGGAGAGCTAAGAAAATCACTCTTACCACGGTCCACTGAGAGACTTGAGAAGAAGCAAGTTTTTAAAAAAAGTTTCCATGCACCCTATAATCCTAGATTCTCAGGAGGCTGAGGCAGAAGGGTGGAGACTTCTAAGCATGTGCTACATAGCGAGATCCCGTTTCAACAAAAAGGTGAGGGCAGCAGATGCGGTTCAGTTGTTTGTCTAGTATACACAAAGCCCTGGGTTCAATCCCTAGCACTCCATAAAATGGATATGGTGGTACATGCCTGGAATCCCAGCACCTGGAAGGTAGAAGCAGAAGGCTCAGAGAAAGTCAAGATCATCCTAGGCTATATATATATATATATATGATACAAGGTTATACAGAACCTTTTTTCTTCCTGACCTAAGAAGCTGATCACTAATCCAAAATTGTGTCAATGATTTAATTAAGGAAAAAAAAAATTCTAGGAAAGTAAGACAGCACAACCCCAGACAGAAGTTTGCCTTTCCCTCATGACTTCCTCAAAGGCCTTAAGTGTTTGTAAAGTGACGTTATTATCCCTTTGTGGTGGCCTGTGAAGCACAGCATTTAATCCCACTGTGACTGTATTATAGTAAAAATTAAAATATTTGAAAAAGCATCCCTTAACTGCATCCCCTCTACCAGACCCCTCTTCCTAACACAAGTTGAATGTTTCTAACCTGAAAATCTGACATCTAAAATGATCCCAATCCCCAACGTGGTTTGTTTGTTTTGACATGGCAGCAAAAAATTGTACACCATGAAATTCTGTTTCATGGACAATATTGTTTTAAATATTGTATAAAAATGACCTTCAAGTTTCACAAGCCATATATAAGATGTAAACAAATATGTGTTTAGATTTTGATCTCCTCCCTCTCCAAGATTTCTCATGATGTATATGCAAATATTCCAGATTCAAAGGTGCAAAATCTAAAAGCATTTTGAGTAAGAGGCCTCACCTGCACTTGGCATTTGTTACTTACTGAAGGGCTGGCTGCGCTTCATGTCACACTGAGCTCCTTACTGAAATACCATTAGCATTTCTAGTGCACATGCTTTTTTGAAATTGTGAATGTGGGCAGTTATTCAGCTGTGAGTTGAAACCCAGAAGTCAGCATGATGACACCCTTCAGAAGAACAAGCAGACATTCCAGTTCAGATGGGACTCAGAGAGACTAATTATTTTAGGCCCTCTGGTGCTGGGAGGACTTGGGGAGCAGGTAGGCAGGTCTGTGGACTTCCCTCCTTGCTGACAACAGAATTTTCTCATGACCTCATTTTGACTCATTCTCTTGAATTTTTTTACAATACAAGCCAAGGCTGCTGGTTACTGGTCCCTGTAATAAAATATCTCATAATTGTATATTTAAGAAAAAGCAATTAGGTATCTAGTAAGCCCTCTAGTTCCCTGCCTTCTGCTTGAGCCAAGGCTATGTGGACCAGAAGCTCCTTTTGCGCCTGCAATTGTGAAACCCTGAAGGAGCACAGCCCCTTACTCTTTCCCCGCCAGTTAAATTCCCTCCTTTATAAAAGAATCCACGAAGACAGTCTCTCAGCTGGGGTGCAAGTCTCTACTAGTCCTGGCAGCCATTGCGTGACTCTGGGGAGAGCACCCCTTAACTCTGTCTCCTTGTCAGTGAGTGTGCTTAGCAACCTAGAGTGGAAGAAATATGATATCCTCTTCCTCTTTGATGCAAATCTGGAAAAATTATTAGGGGATAAAATTTGAACAAATACATTCTAAAGTCCACCTTGCCAAGATGACAAAGTAGAAAAATATTTGGCCCTTGGTGATGTTTTGTACCTACAGTGGGTGAAAGGAAATTACAGCCAGTTCCAAGCCAGGCTAGAAGAGTCTCCATGGGAACTCTTCCCCACTGGTGGTTTGTGCAGCCTTTTCTTGCAAATAAACCCATGAAGAATTCCCATGAGAGTCCCAGGATAAACATGCAGCTTCCCTACCACCCACTCCACAAGAGAAACACCCAAGATGATTGAAGGTGGGGTCCACGGGCTTCCTCTTTCTTATGAAAGTCTTGCTCTGTCCTACAACACTATGTTGAAAAGAAACTTTTTGAAGTAAGAACAACAGTGTTCTTACTCAATAGAGTTTCTATTACTGCGAAAAAACACCATAGCCACCGGGCAATGGTGGAGCAGGCCTTTAATCCCAGCACTCGGGAGGCAGAGGCTGGCGGATTTCTGAGTTTGAGGCCAGCCTGGTCTACAGAGTGAGTTCCAGGACAGCCAGGACTACACAGAGAAACCCTGTCTCGAAAAACAAACAAACAAACAAAAAAAAATACCATAGCCAAAAGCAAGTTGGGAAGGAAAGGGTTTATTTTGCTTATGCTTCCATATCATTGTTCATCAAGGGAAGTCAGGACAAGAACTCAAACAGGGCAAGAAACGAGAAGCAGAAGCTAATGCAGAAGCCATTAAGGAGAGCTGCTTACTGGTTTGCTCCTCATGGCTTGCTCAGCCTGCTTTCTTATAGAATCCAAGACCAGCAGCCCAGGGATGGCACCACCCACAATGGGCTAAGCCCTCCTCTATCAGTCACTAATTAAGAAAATGCCCTACAGGCTTGCCTACAGCCTGATCTTGTGGAGATATTTTCTCAATTGGGATTCCCCCCTCTCATATGACTGTAGCTTGTGTCAAGCTGACATAAAATTAGCCAGCACAAACTGCAAAAATTAAGGTGCCAGGAACAAGATACTGGACATATACCAGGATATGTTTTCTACACAAATTCATGATAATCTGTTTTCCTTTGAGCAGTAGAGACTAAAGCAATGGTTTACAACCTGTGGGTTGCAACCCCTTTGGGGATCGCATTTCAGATATCCAGCATATCAGATATTTATATCATAATTAATAACAGTAGCAAAATTACAGTTATGAAATAGTGATGAACTGTCATGGTTTGAGGTCACCACAACATGAGGAGCTATATTAAAGGGTTGCAGTATTCGGAAGGTTGAGAACCACTTGACTAGAGTGAACCTTATCTCATCAAATTTTGTTCAGACGATTTCAGGGAGCCACTTAGCTTCAGCCCACTGATGTTTACCACTAGCTCGGCAGCAATGTCCACAATTCCTATCCTAGGCTTTAGGCATTAGTTGAATGGAAGATGGGCTAGGAAAGACAGGTTTCCATCCTTCCTTCATAATCTCTCTCCTTGTCTTGGGCAGGAGTGACAGGCATTCTAGGATGACAGTGGCTGTTTCTGTGGTGGGTCATCTTTTCTCTCCACTGCTATCTGGAATCTGAAATCAGGAGCTCCTGTAGCCTGCAGTGGCTTCCTTTACCCACAACAATGGGACAAGAGGAGAGAAAGGGCAGGTGCTGGTGATCCCGACAAGCTGATTCAAAGTCTGCAGAATCCCTCACCAATTTGTGGAGCCCTGGTCATGGACTGTCTGTCCTTGCCCCGTGTACCATCCTAGATTCTTATCCACTAACTACTGTTTGTCTGCTGCTCAGGTGGCCCCATTTTACTGTTGTCCAGATCATTCTCAAGAAGGCCTTGAGGCCTTCTCCTCTGAGCAAGGTCCTCATGTCTGTCTTCTGCTCTAATGTTGTCTCAAGACAAGGTATCACACAAAGAATGATTTGCCATCCATCCACTGATGGACAGCATCTGTTTATATAAATAATACACCTGAGTGTAGGTCAGTGGTACAGTGTGTACTGAGCATGTATACAACCCTGGGTTCAATCCCTAACACCCACACCCAATAAACTATGCCTATTGGACATATACAGTTCTTACCATTAACCCCTAAATACAGCAAGCATCTATTTACACAGCATTTGCATTGTGTTAGCATTATGAATAATGGTAAATGATGCAAATGACATGTAGGTTCCATGAATTACCATAACATTTTCTATAAGGGACTTGAGTATCTGGGAGTCCTGGTAACAGCCCCCCTAGATACCAAGGAAGAATCAAGGAAGAACTCCACAAACATGATTGCAATTCGTGTTACTGTTTGTACCTGGAAAGTTTTGCTAGTTTTTCATTTCTGAGCCAATGAGAACAATATTGCTCATCCTTAACTTCACAGAAATGCAATCAGGAAAAGCTAGAAACATAAAGGAGGAAGTAAAACACAGGGAGGCGTGTGTTCATATTTTTGTATGTGTTGATGGTTCACATTTATTTCTGATTCACACTTTGCTCCCCCCCAGTGAGGCTGCCCGTTGGCAGTGGTCGGAGAGTTGTTACCCAGAGTGAAGCTAGCGGGTGGACAGTGAAAAGTTATGCTTCTAAGAAACAAGGAGACCCAACCTGGTTTGTGTGGTGAAGACTCACTGCTAGATAAACATGGGCATAGGCTGCCCTCTAGTGAACTCCCAACGTAACAGGAAGTAGCTATTATCAATCAACCTTTTGGAGGAAAATGAACTTACCACCAAGCATGTGATGATCCCGAGAGACTTCAAAATGGAACAAACAAAACCAAAACTGACATGCCATTTTTCTTACAAAATTATATGTAATAATATTAAATCCAAGAAATCACTGATAGTGAAACACAAAGTAATTTCATAGGAAAAATAAATAAATAAAGATATACAACTGTTTCAAACACTATTTAGCAACAGGTCATCCCTGAGTCTCCAATGCATTCTTAGATACTCAACGACAATCAGGAGACAGGAACTGAAACCTGAGGTGCTGGTATTATACGTCATAGGTTCTCACCTTGTAGTCCAGGTTGGCCTTGAACTCACTGTCCTCATTTCTTGGCCTCCAGAGTGCTGGAGTTACAGGGTAGGCTACCACATGAGGCAATTTTTGTTTAAGTAGAAATGCTTTATGATAGTATGAACCATGTACCCACAAACAGAATAATTTAGCACCCTAGAGTTTCACATGTTGCACATTGTTCTACGTGCTGTCCCTTAATGTGACTGACAGTGCAATAGGTCTGTCTATACCAGCATCATGACAAGCACATAGGAATGGCTTGTGCCATAATCTCTATGGCAGCAACAGCTATAAAATTCCCAGGGATGTTTCACTATAATCCTATGAGGCCATTGCTGTATATACAATTTGCCACTGGATGGGACGTTATGCATCACAACTGGATTCTCTATTACATATGCATATAAACATTCTAAATAACATATACATATGCCTGCAACTTACATGGGTTGTAAATCGAACATATTTCACCCAATATTATTTATTAATGTAATATATTACTTTGATATCATTCACTTGCTGTCATGTGAGACTTGCCTGGGGCTTAGCAGCTTCACACACTCCCTACATGGGGTCTGTATTCTGCTTTCCTGCATGACAACTCTAATGAGCAAGGGCAAGAGAAAGCAAAAACCAGAGAAATACAATCTTATCAAGGGTCCCAATCAATCAGGTCCCTGAAATCTGGCACACCCCTCACATTCTATGACTTACCAAGGGGGCCAGATTTACCAGAAATTCTGAATGGCCGTTTAGGTATTCATATTATTCACCTGACAAATGGGCCCAATCTCATAGCTCTCTGCCCCATGCCTGTGTGCAAGCTGGCCTAGGAAGTCATCATGAGCTATGAGCATCCAGTATTTATTGCATCCAAACTGTGAGACAGCTGATATTCCAGGAAATAATCCTTGTCCTTGACAGGTTCATGGAGGAGCAATATCAAAAGGCTCATCATGAGCAAATGCTGACAGAAAGATGCCAGTGTCTTTAAAAGATGGTGTAGGGCACTATTTGGCAAAGGGCTGGTACCTAGACAGCACCAAGAGCAAGCATATCCCTCCTCAGTGCACCCCTTGCTGGGCCAGCAGTATGACTTTCTATGTGGCTCTCTTCAGCACTCTATTAGTTTAAAAAAAAAATTGTCTAATACAAAGTACTAAGGACATGACAGCCTGGGTAAGAGGCTTCATAGCCAAGGCTGGCCATTCTGACTATGGTACTTATTTATATCTGCATAACTCATTTCCTGCTATGTATACCCCAACAGCACAGCAGCTTGTTTCATCATACCCGGAGTCTCTGTACCCTGTTTGGGGAAGGGACATCTCATTAACTCTGCATTACTTTATGGGCAAGAATTTTTGGCAATTACCTATTTCTTCCAGCCACATATAAGGCAAAAGTTAAGAATACTGGGAGGAGGGGCTGGAGAGATGGCTCAGTGGTTTAGAGCACCGACTGCTCTTCCAGAGGTTCTGAGTTCAATTCCCAGAAGCCACATGGTGGCTCACAACCATCTGTAATGGGCTCTGATGCCCTCTTCTGGTGTGTCTGAAAACAGCTACGGTGTACTCATAGACATTAATGGCCTGGTCTTGCACAGTTGCTGAGAGAATACCAGAGGCTACAGATTGAGCAAGATTTGGTCTTGCCCCTGAGCACCTCTCAAGCACACACACACAGAGACATGTACCATGAGGGTATAGTCTTCCAGAGGGAGGACTCAGGGAGGCCTGGGGCAGCTCCATAGCTTGCTTAGCCTGGATTCCACAGAGTCCCAAGGAAGCCAACAGAAGCCACATGAACTGTGCTGGGAGGCAGGAAGAGCACCAATTCTTGTCCCCTGCATTAACCCAGGATTAGTCTGAGGGCCTTGCTCTTAATAGAACTACTGAGAGGACCATGAACAGCCATGGGTGATGTGGAAAGGAAGCCCAGTCTCTGGGCACTTGCAATGAAGAAGTGAGGCTGGCAGCTGCCTCACTCTGACCGTGAGGTAATGGGGATGTGTAAGGGCAGGCCTCGGATCCACAGCTGGAAGAGTTTGGGAGTTAACAGCGTGGGTGCCATGTTCATAGCACAGGATTCCTCCATTTAGATTTATAGTTCCTCGCCCTTCAAGTATTGACCAGTCCTATCACTTCTCTAAAACCCCCTCGTGCCCCTTTGCATTTTCACCCTCTGGGCAATCACTGTCCTGCTTTCTGTCTCTCTAAATGAGTGCTTCAGACATTTCATGTAAATGGAAGCGTACAATGAATGTGATGTTTTTCATGGTGTAACATGTCAGTGTTTCGTGCCTTTAAAGGCTAAGTAATATTCCATTATATCTGGATTTGCCACATTTTATTTATCACTCGGCAGCTGATAGACATTTGGATTGTTCCCAGTGCTATATAAGGCATAAACATTTTTGTCTGTGCATATGGTTTTACTTGTTTCATACATGGAATTGCTAGTTATATAAAAAATTATGTTTCTTTTTGAGAGAATGTCAACCTGTTTTCCATCCTGCTACCACGAGGCTATTGGAGAACTCCGGCCCCTCTAGGTTCTGGCCAGCATGTTGTTCTACTCCAGGCTTTCTCGAAAGTGTGAAATGGTCTCTCACTCTTTATGTGTGTATGTGTGTGTGTACAGTGAAATGCCCGTTGACACCTTTTCTCCATGTTTTAAGCCAAGTTGAGTTCAATAGATATTATGGACATACATCCTTTGTCAGAGGCAGGCTTTGCATGCATCTCTCCCTGGCTGTGTGGCTTCTACTTCTGAATTGTCTTCTTAAGGGTCAAAAAAAATTAACTTTGATTAAGTCTAGCTGATCAGCTTCTGTGCTGCGGCTGCATTTGTAAGAAATCCCAGCTGATCCAAAGTCACAATGGTCTTCTCTGATGTTTTCTGGGAATCGATTTATTTCGTGCCTTGTGAAGGGAGCGCTGCCTTCATTCTTTTGCATGCAAACTCCCCTACTGCACCAACACTGCTTGTTGTACAGCTGCCCTTTGCCCCACGGTGTGTGCCTTTGTCAAAATCCATTTACTGTAAGTGTAAAGACCTGATTCTGAACCCTCACTGTTCTGTGGGTTTGCCTCTCAGGTCCCCACACAAACTACACAGCTTCTAAATTTCACACTTGAGACAGTAAGTCCTCTTACTACAGTTCTGTTTCAAAATCCTTCCCGGCTATTCCGGGTCCTTTACATTACTGTGTAAATGTTTGAATACGGTTATTCTCCACTGAGACTTTGATAGGGATTGGGAAGAATCCGTTGCTCAATTCAGAAAGACTTCTCTTCACAATATTGAGTCTTCCAATCACTTATTTTTAACATTTTAAATTTCCCATCAACAATGCTCTGTAGTTTTCAGCATTCAAGTCCTGCATTTGCTTTCTTGGAGATGTTTTAGTTTCATTTCTGAATTTGATGGTAGTATATAAACATAATTCTGTGTTGAACTTGTGTCCTAATGCTTTGTAGGTAGTCTTTTCTATTTGGGAGCCACCTGCAGTTCCAAGAAAACCTAATTGTTCAAGAGCTGCCTCCAGCTGCAGCAGGCACTTCCCCTTCAGCCGTTTCCACTCTGTTTGAGAACAAGGTCCCTTTGCTGGAATGGTGCATAGGTCTTGAGCGTCTCCTTTGTAAGATTATTCCTGAAGTCCATATCTCTGTACATCCTCCCCAGTGGTCTTACAGGTGGGCAGGCTATCATATTCCTCCTTCTGAAGACCACCTCAGCCTGGCCCTTGGGCCTGGGGACTGAGGACTGGGAACCAGGCAGTTTTCTGGCCCATGACCTGGACACTATGGCCTCACCCCAACACTGTACCTCTTTCTTAGTACCTACAGAGCACCTCAATTGCAGGAATGTTTTTAGGTGAAAGTAGAGAATGTAGAGTCATGAAAGGAGGGGTGTTAAAATGTTACATGTCTGCTAACCTCTCTGGGATTCTTGAGGATTCCTCACTTGGCAGAGAAATAGATATAAATGACTTCCACTTTGGTTTTGGTCAATCTGAGCTCAAAGTTGCAGGAATCCACAGATACACCCAAGAAAAGTGTGGCTTAGGGTATCACACCTATGGAATTTACAGGGTGGTACCCAACCAGTGTAGGGCCTAATATAGAGGCAGAACTTCCTTAGTGCCTAAATCTACTTTCTGTTGTAGTAATTGACAATTAATAAAGAATTCAGTTTATTCAGCTATGGTTCTGGAGGCTGAGAGGGCCAAGATAAGGGGTGGTACATGGTGAGGACCTAGATAATGGCGACTCTGCAGAATCCCAAGATGTGCAGGGCATCAAGATAGTGATGACCTAGTAAACACGCTACCTCAGGCTTCTCCTCTCCTTTCAAAGGCTTTATAAAACTGCCATCACAGGGGGCCTAACCTCTTGACTACTTTTAATATTAATTATTCTTAAAGTTCCCATATCTGAATTCCACCAACAATTGAATTTCTTTCTTTCTTTCTTTTTCTTTTCTTTTCTTTCTTTTTTTTTTTTTTTTTTTTTTTTTTTTGGTTTTTCCAGACAGGGTTTCTCTGCATAGCCCTGGATGTCCCGGAACTCACTCTGTAGACCAGGCTGGCCTGCCTCTGCCTCCCAAGTGCTGGGCTTAAAGGTGCGCCACCACTGCCTGGCACCAACAATTGAATTTCAGATTAGGTTTCTAATACTGGAAGTTTGTAGAACATATCTAAACCAGAACACTGCTAGGAGCTTACCCTAATAGCCCATCAACCTGTGGTCCCATTCCACCCTACTTGTACCAAGCCCTTTATGCTGCATTTAAGCCTGTGCTCTCTCCCCCCTGCAGGTGTGGTGGGCTTGGGCTGGTGCTGGCCAGTGCAGGTTTCGGCATGCTGACAGCGCCCATCATTGAGCTGCACAACCAAAAAGGCTATTTCCTGCACCACATCATCTTCGCCTGCTGCACGCTCATCTGCATCATTTGCATCCTCCTGCTGCCTGAGAGCAGGGACCAGAACCTGCCTGAGAATATCGCCAATGGGGAACACTACACACGGCAGCCGCTGCTGCCACACAAGAAGGGAGAGCAGCCATTGCTGCTCACCAATGCAGAGCTCAAGGACTACTCAGGCTTGCATGATGTGGCTGCAGTGGGTGATGGGCTGCCAGAGGGGGCCACCGCCAATGGCATGAAGACCATGTAGCTCGCTGGGCCACACCACCATTCCACCAGTCCCCAGGGGCTTGAAGGGCTGGAGAAAGTTTGCACACAGGTTTACAGACCGAAGAGAAGACGTGGCTGGGGGAGGAAGTCCAACTCTGCTGCTGACTCTACTCAATTGTGAGACTTTCAACTGGTGTGGGGAATTCTGTCTTTCCAGACATCCGAGGAACACATCTGAGAAACCAGATGCTTTGGAAATAACCCTCTGAAGACTTTCTTTTCTGCCATTAAACGTTTGTATTTATTTTGGTCATTTTTACGAGAAGCACTTTAATCCCCTTCCCCCTCCACTGATCATGAAGCAGAACCTCCTTCAGGACTAAGGGAGGGTCACTTTAAGGAAGTCCCTGTAAGTGACCAATGAAGTGGCCAGTCCCCTCCCTGGAGGCCAGACTCAATTTCCTTCTCCATTCAATGAGACAGAGTTCATCTGTAGGCCAGGACCCCTACCTCCAGGCTCCCTGCCATGGACAGTTGTGCCTCTCAAGCAGAGTGTCCTTGGGACTACATTTTAGACAGAGGAAAATGTACATGAATTGTGTTTTTGGTTTTTTTTTCCTAGAGTCTGTATATTTTAAAGTTGGGTTCTTACTTTCTATTTGTTAGGTAGTTTCCATCCTGTGTTGGGAAAGCAGTCCCCAAATGTCGTAAGAGCCAGCCATCTTTCTTTCCTTCAGGATCATCCTTTTGTACTTGATCTGGAAGTTTTTGTGGGGAAACTTCCGTACTTCACCAGAAATCCTACATGACGAGAAAGCACCAGTTCCTGACGCCAGGTTTGCTTAGTTAAGTCCATAGCAGCTGTTGTGTTGAGGTGGGAGCCATGTTTGTTTCTGCTAAGACACTTTTCCCAACTGAGCTCCAGCATCGAAGGTCCCTCTTCCCCAGCCAGCCCTGTTGTCAGTACTACTTGAAAATGTGGCCACGTCCAGAACTCCAAACAACAGGAAAATAACCGAAAAAGGCAACCAAGGCAAATCCCAGGAGGAAGCCTCACTCTCCCACACATGGCCGCCCACCCACGTCTCCAGCACACACCATAGAGAGCTCCAGCTTGGATGGCTGCCACTTTGACATCACAACAGTGCCCACGGCATCTGGAAGTGGTCCACCTCATGTCTTCCTCAATGGCTTCCTGCCTGTCACTCACTCAGCACAAAAGGGCCCTGGGCAGGAGTGCAGGTTGCTCACAGGTGAGTCCACATGGCCTCTAGTCCCTTGAAAGCAGCAAGAAGTGAGAGAAAGCAATAACTCACCAAAGCTCAACTCCCATCCTGTACCAGCCTCCCAGGATGTCCTTTATCTGTGTCTCTTATCTTGCCCCAGATAGCAGGGCACCAGGGCTGCTAAGAAACCAGCCTCTGGACCTCTTGCAGCAGCTCAGGCACCAGCGTCTCTGGGCATCGTGGCTTCTTATCAACCATCTGCCTTGCCTCTTGCCATGTGTGTCTACCATGTGCTCTTCCAGGGAAATCACGGTCTCAGGCCTATGTAGGCAACAAAGTGACTTCTAAATGACAGTTGCTAGAATTCAAAGGCCAGAAAAGGGTTGAGTTGATCCCCTTCCAGCTTCTGGTCTGGCCTGTTTCTTACAGTCTTCTCACTTCTCTTCCACATCTGATAGATACATCAGTGGATTCTAGCTACCTTGATCAAAACCTCATGAGAGTAGTGATTCCATATGCAACCGTGTTTCTGGCAGCTGGCCTATGTTCTCTTCAATGCCTGGGGTCCTGAGTGCTTTCCTTGAGGACCAATGTCTAGGAGGGAGGCCATGTGGCCAGTCCTTTACCTACTCTAAGTCCAGCCTACCTTCACTCTTCCCTGGTCTCTTAGTCATCCCTCTTCCATGCCTTGATGTTAGTACACATCCCCTTTCCAAAGCCTCTCTAGACCTGTGCAGCCATTGCGTGCCAAACTTGTAAGATACCTTTCACCTTTCCCAGGTACCTGCTACCAAGTCACCTGGCAGCAACCTTTTGTTAAGTACAGAATGGGACATTCGCACAGTCATGAGCAGTCTTACACTGGTTGTGTTGGCCTTCTTAAGGAAATGACACAGAGTGCCACAGAAATCACTAGGTTAGTGGTGTCAAGGTATAGCACTTCCAAACTTCTTTTCAAGGTCCCCAATCTCCACCTCAAATGATAATGGTAAAAAGCACTGGGCCAATGTAGACAGTGTTCATGGCTGCAGCAACCAGAGGCACCCATGAGGGATTAGCAGAGAAGCTGGCACTGAGGCAGAGGCCAGAGAACCATCAACCAGAGGAAGTTCAGAAGGCAGACTGCTGGCAGTGTCTTGACCTTCATGTGGCAGCCTCAGGGGAAGGCTGAGCAGTTCAGATTCTGCTTCAGTGTATGGATACCGGAAGTTGCTAGAACACCTTCATGAAAGATAGCCAAAACAGGAAAGCGTGCTGTTTGTTCTGACCAAGTGAGAAGGGCAGCAAGGACACCCAGGCCTTAGACACTCTGGCCTAGCTCCAGAGGAAGATGGGCACAGCCCAGCTCCCTGGTACCAAGCTGTCATCCCTAAACTCGGCCCTGTGCCCCTTGTGGGCAGATGCTTCTCAAACACTGGCCTGTTCTGTTGGGCCCCTCCCTCCCTGGAGAACATTAAAAGGTATGCAGTCTTATTCCCCACCCATCCCTACGCCTGTTTTCATAAGTTATGCACAAATGTCAACAGCTGAGATGGGTTGGATAAGTTCTTTGTTCTGCTCTTTATTAAGTCAAATATTATGAAATATCTAATTATTAGCACCCAAGACAAATAGGGAAAAGGTTTAGATGTTTTTGTGTTTTAAGACTATAATCACCTGCAACTGGAGGACAGGGCTGGTAACTGGGTTTGGCCACAAAATGGAAAGCAAGCGAAACCAGACCTCGTAAGGGGAGTATCACACACAGTCACGACTACTTCCCAGAGCCAAGCGAGAAGTCCCTGAACTAGAAGTGCCATTCAAAGAATCTCCCATCACACACCCAGCCCCTGGGTGGCACATGGGTTGAGGGAGGCCACACTTCAACTCCTCCCTGTTCTGAAGGACACCACCTCACTCTAATGTATTGTGTGTGTTTTGGAGAAAAAAAAATATAGTGTGTTGTGTCTAGTGAGGAACGCTTCCCTACCTCTGTCCTTTCTGCAACCCAACCATGCGTGCTTTTCCTCTGAGAGCCGCGTGACTGTACGTGTCGACAGGGGCGGTACCTGTTCACAGCACAAGCGTATGTTGAACTCTGAACTGTCATTCACAGCTGCGTGTCTGCATGGTGTCGCATCTGTTGTACCTTTGGGGAAAATTTGTATGTAAATGTACAGAAATAAAAATGTTGCCCCATTAACAGATTTCCTCTGGAATGTCTTCCCTACCTCACCTGATGGTATCCACAAAGGGCATTTCACTACCACTGAGGACGAGTAATAACATCCTCCATGGTGATCAGACCTCCCCACGTCACTTTCAAGGCTTCTTCTGTAAGCAGCCTCTCACTCTGCTTTAAGAATCCTAGTCTTAAAAGGTAGCCAGAGGCTGAGATCGGATTAAACTTAAATGTTTATGTAGTGTAATTCTCAAGCCATCTGAGAATTCCACACATTTAAGATGAATTTTTTTCTCATTTGTGTTCTGCTAATCCGTGGCCTAAGGATTCCTAGAGAGGTCAAGGAATGATTATCTACACTGTGATTCTGTGAGGAAAGACTGATAACACAAAACTCTCTTCTCTAATGTAGTATTTTTTAACAAGAAAATAATATTTCTTTAATAAAGCATTTATACCAAACTCTTCTCTCCATAGCTGATTTTGTGTCACTTACTACTCTGTCCTAGGGAGCTGTCCACTGGGCTTTCCACACTGCAGAAACACTGGCTGAGGTCACAGAGGCTGGCATGAAAGCATACAAGAGGCAGACCCTCGAACCACAGACACCATTACTACTAAATGCCCTTATTCCTGCCCCTGCCTGACTCAGTGCAAACCCCTTGACACTGTGCAAAAGAATTATAGGCTCTGAACTGTCAACTCGAGAAGGTCCAGATTAAAAAGCTCTTTGGAAATGGTGGTTCACCCTTTGTCAAAACATGGCCCTCAACACATGAACCTCAAATGGAAAAAAACCACAATTAGAGCCTAAGTAGGAGCCAGGAATTAAAGATGGCCAAAGGGAAGGTAGAGGGAAAGGGAGACGGGGAAACAAAGGTGACGTAAGTGTAAAGGGGCCTGAGGCATTGGTGCCTGTAAAACAAACGAAGTTAAAACCAAACCTGGCACCTGGCATGGTCTCACTTTGCAGACCATTCCTACACACTTAACCCAGCAAGTGAGGGGTCATTGCCATTTCACAGATGGAAAGAACAGGGCCAAAAAACTAGACTCCACTGAGCCCACAAATCTAGAGAGCTGCACTAAGGTTCAAGTGTAGCTTAAAATAGCACAAGTAAGGTGCCCATGAAAGGCTTAGAGAGAACACACAGAAAGACCCCAAGGATTAACCTTTCACTTCACCAGATAGAGGCCTCCGGCCCTGCACACAATCCTAAGGAATATCCACTGCAGCTGTTAACTCTCACCAGGAATGTACGGGAATGTACGAACGGAGCAGTGACTGATTTAAACTCTGTCCCATATGCTTCCTCCCCTTTTCTCTAGCACTAACAGTCAGGAAGTGTGCGTTGTCTGCTCCCTTTTCTTGCTTCCCTGTGCCATCAGTTTGAGCCTTCTGACACCCACACTTACAGGAGAAAGTTCATGAAGTGAACCCTTTTAAAACGAAGTAAAATGCAGCCTGAGGACAAAAAACAACCTGTTTATTTCAATATAATTTATATACAAGTTACAAACTCTTCCTTCTGCTGCTCAGAACTTTTCCGGAAAGGTCTCCATTTCTTCCTTAATTCTGTTTTCTACGAGTAACGTAAAGTTACTGTCTGTGTTGGAGAGATTGTAGCTGACAAACACCTGTTTGCTGGTCTTCCTGGCTAAAAAGAAAGAAAACATGTTGACAGCCACACGTGAGACACCGCGAGTCCTGTGTTCCACAAACCTGCCTAGAGCTGGGAAGCTGCCTGGAAAGAGGACAAGGATTTGGAGATGACTCCTCAAGGGCTGGATGTGCAAACGGACACCTACCCCAACTAGGCTCTGGAATGGGGATTTAGTACAAGCCTTACACAGGAGCTGCTACAGCCTAGTAAGAGCAGCAGAGTCTGGCTCATCCTGACTCCTGCAGGAGAAAGATCATGGTGTTGGGGCCAACAGTCTACTAAAACACTCTCAGGTGACCACACACTCATATCTGGAAACCTCTACTCTACACGGGGCTTTGGGCTTTGGAGATTTGGGGATTTTGTTATTTCAAATAATATTAATAATAATTAAAACATTGATGTTCCCCATCTCTACTACCCACCTCTATAATTTTTCTCTCTCCTCCTATAAGTGTATATTCTATGCATGTACATAGTTGTATATATGCACATGCATATGTATGACTGTGCATTTTCTAGAACCAATAGATAAGTGAGGCATTGACCAAACTCCAAAAATGAAACTAAGCTGCATGCCCAGATCTGGAAGGCAATACCCTGAGCAGAGCAGGCAGCAAGTCCAAGCCAGTGTTTCATTCAACGATGACTAGGCAGTGGCCTGACCTCTTCTTCCCTTGGCCTCACCCATGCCAGGACAGGGGCAGAAACTACTACTCACCAATCAAAACATCAATCCGCTCTCTATTCCAGTGACCTCACCCCCATCTACAGGCAGAAAAGCAGTCAGTAAGGCTGGGGTAGCCATAATACCATGACTAAAGCCTGCTGTAGAAGACACCAAGCTTCAGTCGGGTGGTGATTCTGCCCCACCTCTGTAACTCTTACCTCAAGTCCCAGCAGAGAGACAGAGTGAGGGCAGAGAGACAAAGCTACCTTCAAGCCCGGGTCTTTTCACTGATCTACCATAGCCCAAAACCTCTTTGGGCTCCAGATTCTCCTTTGTAAATCAAAAGCAGTAAGGCCTCTGAATCTCCAAGACCCCTTAATTATTTTCTTTATTAGATATCCAAGACTGTGCATCTGGTTTGTTTGGGGCTTATTTGTTTTTAAATAAAGAGATACTAGGAAATATTCCATTGACTGGGCAGCTGCTGTATCTCTAGAAGAGCCCTGCCTTTGCCCTGAAGATAGCTGGGTGGACTATTGCACACATAAGTTACATCTCAATAAAAAATGGAGTTTGTTTTGCTTTATTTGGGGGAGGGGGTTAGTTTCTGGTAATAGGGTTTCTCTGTGTAGCCCTGGCTGTCTTAGAACTAGTTCTGTAGACCAGTCTGGCCACGAACTCAGAGATCTACCTGCCTCTTCTACTGAGTGCTAAAATTAAAGTCATGTGCCACCATGCCTGGTCTACTTTTTCTTTTTTAAAAAAGGAATGTAAAAACATGCATAAATGAAGGAATGTAGCCAGACATGCTGGCACACATATGTAATCCCAAATCCTAGCACTTATGAGGCAGAGATGGGAAGCTAACCCTAAGCTCTAGGCTGACCAATTCAACAAAGGGGGGAAAAGGGAAGGAGGAAGAAGAGGAGGAGGAAGAGGAAGAGGAGAGGAAGAAGAGGAGAAAGAGGAGGATTATATCTGGACAGAAGCAGTTGTTTGGTCACCAAAGGAAGCAGTGCTTTACTATGGCTTACAGCATATATAGCAGGACCAGCATGCAGTTTGCTGCATGCAGTGTGCCTAGAGGGTCCCATCCATTCCTTTAGGTATGGGAAGAGTCTGGGAATTGCTAACTTAGACAATGATCTGAGAACAAGTCAAGTAGGGCAAGATAGATCTACCAAGACCAGCCAGAAAGAGACCATAAAGTCACATTGTGCTTAGTCTGTCAGAATACACATATTTCCAATGGTCTCAGGAATGAAAACACTATTCTTCTCTAAAATTATAGTTATGAAGTAGCAACAAAAATAATTTTATAGTCAGGGGTCACCACAATATGAGGAACTGTATTAAAAGGTCAAGGTTGAGAACCAGTTGTCTGTTAAGGGGGCCACAGTGTCTGTGACTCCAGACTCATCTCTGCTCTGAAAGGTGACCAGAGCACAGGGTCTCCTCATCCACACAGAGTTGTGATGCAGTTTCCATGACCACTGGGAACCCTGCAGCCCAGCCCTTACCCACTCTGCCTTTGTCTTCCATAGAAGACGTTACTGCAAAACACCTCTATCTTTAGTATGATATATTACTGATACTTGCCCAAGCCCAAGAGACCAGTCCGCCTAGGACTTTGCTGAGCAAGTCCCTAATCTGAGCAGGTGAAGCATCACACCTTTCAAAGATGCCAGCAGCCACAATAGGTCACTGAGTTACTGAGAAGCACTTTGCATAAAACCAGGTATCAAGTCTCCAATATCCAGCTCATGGATATTCTTGAGAAAACTTTGCATTTTTTGGTATAAAATCTTTGGTGGCAAACTCTAGTAAGATATGTTAAAAAGGTAGAGACAGGAAGATCAGGAGTTTGAGGCCAGCCTGGGTTATAACTTAGGGGCTGTAGAGATAGCTAAGTAATTAAAAACACATACAGTTCTTGGAGAGGACTGGAGTTTCGTTCCCAGTACCCATGTCAGATAGCTCATAACTACCCATAACTTCAGCTTCAGGGGCTTCAACACTATCTGCCAGTTTCCATAGGCACTACACACATGTACACAAACCCACACTCAGACATACACATATATACATTAAAAATGCTTTAATTAAAAAAAAAAACATGACCCCCCCCCCCCGCAAAAAAAGAAAAAAAACATCTTTAACCGGGCAGTGGTGGCGCACACCTTTAATCCCAGCACTTGGGAGGCAGAGGCAGGAGAATTTCTGAGTTTGAGGCCAGCCTGGTCTACAGAGTGAGTTCCGGGACAGCCAGAGCTACACAGAGAAACCCTGTCTTGAAAAAACAAAAAAAAAAAACAAAAAAAAACAAAAAAACAAAAAAAACAAACCCACAACTTTTATTCATGGCTTACCAGACAAATTTTTGCCACCCTTCTCAACCAGGGACTGTCACTGCAACCCATCTGGTCAAGGTGACAGTTTTCTTTGTACAACTCCAAACACAACTGATATATGAGCTTCTCAAAACAGGGGACTGGGCTCTTTTCCTCCACAACCCTTTAGCCAGGATCTGGGGGGACCTTGAGGCTGCTGGACTCAGAAATGTCTACAGATGCAGGAAAGCACAAAGACTGAGCCATTGTTGGGGGCATCCTGTCCATACCAGTCATGGGCAACCAGGGCTGGAGATCACAGAATACAAGTTATTCTGATCTAAGTCACCTGAGTATTTGTAATTCTTAAAAAAAATAAAAAATAAGGCACATGTGGAAGGAGGGAGCCTTCACCCTCACACTCTTTGCTAAACTTCACCAAGCTCTCTGCCTGGCAGACTGAGAAACAGTCCTTCCTGCAGTAGTGACAGCTACCACAGGCTCCACAGAAATTGCCACGAGACCCATGGAGCCACCCTGAGTACCTGCCGCTGAGCAGGATTCATTCTCTCCCACAAGGAGATGATATACTCACTGAAAGAAAATAAATCCGATCATGGATTGAAGAGGGGAGCTAAGAAGGATGGCAGGAGTTCCTGAAAGTTCCCTGGCATCATGATGACACTGAAACAGCTGAGACCAGTAAGTGTAGATGTGTCCCATAAAAAGACCCAAGGACAGAAGTCAGCTTCCAATGGCAAGGAGGCAGCCATCCCTCATATGAAGATCCTTTACTCTGAGGGCATTTACCCTAGGACATGAAGCATTAGCCTTGGGCACATACCTAAGCGCTGAGCAAGGCCGGTGGAAGTCGTATCAGAAGTGTCTCCAAATAGGGAAGTGCACACAGGGATGGAGTCCTAAAGAAGAAGACAAAGAACAAAGAGCATACTGTGGATTCTCCTGCTGGGGCAGCCAGGCAGCTTTGGGTTCCACACAAGGTGTCAGGGCAAGGAAAGGACATACAAGTGTCCCAAGTGGCTGGCATTTGTCAACAGCTAAGCTAGGTGACCCACACACAGAAGAGATAGTAGAACTAGGGCAGATAGAAGCTACTGATAACAGGACCCACGGAGCTGCTAATGGTTTCTAAGACTGGTTTCACATATAAGGATTGTTTCTGTGTTACAAACTCCAAAGTATGCTGAAGGGCATTCCAACCAGGAGGGAAGCCAATGAACTCAGTAAGCCTACAGAAAGAAATGTGATCAGAGTCTAGATGCCTAGTCCAGTTCCCCAGCTGAGAAGCAAGTTGTCTACCTTCCTCAGAAAAGCCTACGAGAGCACAGCTCTTGTCCCCTGAAGGCTTATGTGGACTTCTGAAGGTTAGTAAATGACTTAGAACTTTGAAAAGACACCAGCTATCAGCATCCAAAGAGCAAAATTAAAGCCTTTTATGAAATGGTTGACCGATCTTGTTTTAGCTAAGAAACAATGAAGTATAACACAGTACTGTGCTTGCCTAGCATGCACGAGATCTTGGGCTCAATATCTGGCACCAAAAAAAGAAGAAAAAAAGCTGTTTGAATAGGAAAAGGCCCTCTCACTAACCTGCTCAGGAGTTTGGTACGCTTGCCTCACTGTCCAGGTGGAGACAACTTAACTGACTGAACATCTCCCAGACAGTATGGCAGGGCACAGAGACTATGTAATTCATTTCCAAGAACTTACTAGCTGGCTTTGTTGTACCAAAAATAAAATTTTAAGCCCCATCTTGTTACTGTTCTTAATATAATTCATTACTGCCAATTAGGATATTGGTCTCAGTAGACACATGTTCAAGGACACATTTACTAAGGTGGGAGCACCTCCTTCAACTCCCTGCCATAGGTCAGGTATACCTTACATCCCAGGCCAGCCACCCTCAGGCTGGTTTGGCTTGGCATCATCCCTTCTGGGTACCGAAATGCCTGCTGCTATCCACACAGGCCAGCTAGAGAAGCAAATTCATCCTGTGATTTCTGTTCTCTAAAGTTTGTTGTGGACATAACAGATTTGTGGGTAAGGGAAGGAGAACACACAGGACCTTTGACACTGTCCTCCGTGGACCAGCACACCTTTACTATGAATGATCACAAAGTAAATAATTTAGGTGTCAACGGCCACAAGCCCTCTAGTAGAACTGTTCAGCCCTGCCATCAGAGAACAAAAGCTGCCATATTCTCTACCTGCATAGACAGATGTGGCCATGTTTTAGCAAAACTTGATTTCATAGTAAGTCCTTACTGCCTGACTGGCTACAACTTAGGACTCCCTGAAGAGGTCTCAAGCATTCTCCAAGTGACTTAATGAGCAGCCCGAGAGGCACTAGACACAAACCTCACCTTGGAACACTAAAACTTCAGAGGCCAGTATTGCAGGAGTGACAGGGCAGGGAAGAACACTAAAACAACAGGCCCTATGGGGGTCACCAGAAACTCAGGATCATATTCTCAATTCACCTTGAAGGGTCTTCAGCAGAGGAATAGCAATCCCTGACCTATCTTATTATTTTATTTTTTGCTTATGTGTAGTGGGTATGGTATATATGCATATGTGCATGCATGTTCCTAACTTTGGGTGCATATGTATGCAAGTACATATGATTGTGCCCACACACAAAGTGAGCTCATATGAGTGTATAGTAAGTCCTTCATCCAATATGAGTGGTGTGTTCAAAGAAGAGACAAGAACAGGCGGTTTAACTCAGTGTTGGAGCATTTGCATAGCACATGCAAGGCTTTGGATTCAATCCCCTGCCCTGGAGATGGGGAGGCTCTGGGCACATGAACAGTGAGAGAAGGGCCAAGGACAACCAGAGAGCACTCAGAATAGGTAAGGCTGCCCATACGGAGATGAAAGGCCACCAGGAGAAGGGGAAAGAAAGTTTGTTCTTGAGTTTGTTGGTCAAGTACCTACCAGACACTCAAATCTAAACTCCAAGTTCAACATAAAAGCTGTCTAAACCCAATGTAAAATGTAAACGTAGCATGCGAACATCTCAGGGAGCTGGTGCAAGAAGAGCAGATGTTCTGGTGAGCTCAAAGCTCAGGGGCTGGGCTGAGTTCTCTTTAAGGTGGTTCACGTGTGGACTGACTCCAGGTCAAGAAGCAGCCCTAAGGGACTCCAGCCCGAGGTGTCCAGGAAAGGACCCCAGGACGCGCTGAAGCTCCTCAAGAATGTCTCTCAGGGCCACATGCGGCCAGCCTCACTCCTACCTGTCCTGTTCATCCCAAACCCTCCTCAGCTGTCCCCACCTTCTACCCCAACCCTTCCCCTTGAGACGTGCGCGCGCGTACACACACACACACACACACACACACACACACACACACACACACACA
>JADRCH010000055.1:93769-219891 GCA_019843965.1 Rhynchomys soricoides | reverse complement strand
CACACACACACACACACACACACACACACACACACACACACACACACTTTGCGGCTAGGCCCCGCCCCCAGGTCCCCACCAAGTTCCTGGCCCACCCCAGTTTCTGTCCAGGCCCCTCCCACACTCACGTAGCGGCTGCACATGGCCACTGCGAGGTTGCGTAGATGCGGCGTTGCGCCCACCCACAGGAAGAGCGAGTCCGTCAGCCGCATAACATGAAAGTGGACAAGCTGCTCCCACAGCCTTGCACTGAAGTTGTGAAGCGACACGTCCGCGCCTGCGGCGGCCCAAGGCTCCTCCATCCCGCCAGCCACCGGGTCACAGCACGGAGACGAGGCAGACACCGGAGCCCAGACCAGAGAGAGCGAGCGCCGAGAAGCTGAACGTTCTTTCACTTTCAGATGCGCGCGCCGAGCTGGGGTGGGGCGAGCGTGAGTGGGCGGGGCCTAGAACGTGGCCAGCCCAGTACCTTCAGAAAGGTACTTTTAAAAGACCTAGCCTCGCCTAGGAGTATGACAGCGATCTCTGGGGACCCACTGAACTACCTCTGTCCTTTTCTTTCTCCCCAGGAGGACATGTTAGTGGACTGAAGCCACTCTCGCGTCTTCTTTTGCCCAGACATTGACACACTTTGAGCGCTTTAGCAGCCACCACCTCCCAGTCTCACCTAGCTAACACTACTTAACAACAATGATCCTGGGAGAAAGCTTTAAAAAGGAACAGCATAGACCATAGCGGGAGGATAGGCTCTTTGGAGACAGGCACACCCTGAGCTGCTATCTTGTAAAGCACGGGTCTTGATCTAACCCTTTAACTTCTCTGACTCTGTTTCCTCGAGTACAAAATGGAAATGAGTAGGGAGCCTTTAAGATTTGAGAAAGAATGTGAGAGAGCTTGGGAAGCCCTATGGAGGGTGGTGATATGTCTGTCCCCGGACCCTTTAATTTTAATTACTAGGACACTGAAGTGTTTGGAATGAGACCCTTGGTGGGTTGAGAGAGGCGTAAAAACTTTCCCGGTTTATTAAGGTTTTTACAGCTGACTTGGAGACTCTAGGAACTGCAGGGAGTCTGCTTAAATCTCCTGTAACTCTTAGTGGATTAAATCGAGATTTAAAATGTGATGTGATTTAAATATGGTTTGTGGCCCACCGAGGATCCATTGGGAGATGCCTTAGTCTCCAAGGGAAATCATAGACTATCATGGGAGAGCAAGATAGGCCCTGTCTGGAAGACCTAAGTCACTGAGGAAAAGGAAATATTTCTCTGATAGAGCTCCTGAGGTGTTACTATAAAAGCAACAGGCCCAGCTGTTGTGGTTAATATTGTTGGTGGAGGGGGGGAACAGAGGGTTGCTACATCCCCTTGTTACCTTTAAATATGTTAGGGGTTTCTACCCCACTTCAGACCATATCATTCCCAGATAAAAGAAACATAAACCTTTATATTTGTAATAAGCTTAAAAGCACTAGAGCTGGGCAGATATCAACCCTCTATGCTATATTGTCTATTTTCCTATGGTGACTCCAGAGATGTCACTGGCATATTCAGCCTGGGTCACTCCTACTCCACAGGCCAGTCCTAGCGGGGCCCATGATCCACCTACTCCTTCCTTCTTCCTCTCTCTTCCACCACATCCCTACCTCAGACCCCAAGCCCAGAAACCTTTTTTCCACCCACTCTCTTCTGCCTAGCCTAGGCTGTAGACATCTTTATTAACCAATCAGGGATAATGGGGGGGGGGGTGTTACATAGCATCATTTGGTTTACTGGAGCATCTCATCAGAGGCAACCAGATGTTGGGGACCAGTATTTAGCACTGGAATACATAGCAGCACCAGAGCAAGCGCTCCACCCTACTACACCCTTCCTCTTTCTTGAGCCTACTCTTCTCTCAAGCTGTGACCTCTTCCTGTATTTGTGCTCCTGTGACTGCCCCCACCATTTACTATGAAGTTCTCACCATAACTCAGCCACTGCAGATACCATGCTCTTGAACCTCCCAGCACTGTAAACTAAAATCTTCCCTCTTTATAAAGTTAATTGCCTCCGGCATTTCATTTTACTAACACAAAACTGGTAATATAGTAGAGGGTTTTTTATACTCTGTTTCTCCTTGCTAATTATCGGTGAATTTGATCATATTTTGACAGCTTTATTAAAATGTAATTAACATAATGACTGCACATATTTCACATGTACAAATTAGGAGATGGAGAAGCTTGAAGGAAGGGGGCGTAGATGTAACAAGATACGTTCTATACGTGTATGAAATTAAAATATATATATGTACTGAATTTTTGACATTTGTATAACCCATGAAACCACCATCACAGTCAAAGTAACAAGTCTAGTATCCCTCTCAAACCCTTGAATATTCAGCCATCCCCCTCACCAGTCTACATTGTTGCTATAGGTAACTGGGCATTTTCTAGAGTTTTATATACATAGAATCACACCAGACATAGAACTGTTCTTTTGTCTCTTTCATACATTAGAATATGACCCATCTAGGTTATATGTATCAATACTTTGTTTTATTACTGAGCTGTGTTCCATTGTGTGCATGCAACCATTTGTTTATCCATTCACAGGTTCATTTGAATTGTTTCAGTAGTTTTTTCTGAATTTTATAGTGTAAGGATCCATGATTTACTGAAGAATGACACCCCGGACTGAAATAGTGTGTCAATGCAAAGAGTGTTTTATCCTGCAGAAGTCCAGCACGCTGGGGTCTCCCATTACCAAGTAAGCTTGAAGGCCTGATTAGGGGATTCCGGAGGAGGGTGGGGGGGAGGGGAGAGGGAGGTAGATGACCTTTTTATTGTTTCATTTCTAGGGGCATTCCATTACCAGGGTGTGGGGGCTGGAAACTGTTGCTGGCCCATTGCTCTTGCCTCAGGCCAGGTGGTGAGGCAGCTTCTGAGGCCTGGGCTTGCCCAGTACTTGGAAATAGAGAATTAGGCCTCGTCTCAATAGTCAAACCTCTATAAACACATGTATACAACTAAGCCCCTGTGTGCTTCTGCTTCTCACCTTAACACCTACAAGTAGAATGACTGTTTCCTCCCATTGTACATTTGCATCTTTTAAGAATATGTCAAGCCTTCCCCCACGTGTTTCTACATTCCTGTTGGCAGTGCCTGAGAGCTTTGGGTCCACCACATCCTCACCAGACAGCAATGGTATAGTGCTGCTATTCTTTCCCAGGTGGCTGTTCCGACAGGCATACACTAGAACAATAATGTTATTTTAATCTGTATTTTCTTATTAGCTAAAGGACCTCAGCTCATATCTGTACCATATACAAAAGTGAATCAAAATGATTTATAAACCTCAACATAAAACCTAAAACTAAGAAACACAGAGAAAGACACAGGAGAAAATCTGTGATCTGACAGAGATTTCACAAGAAGAATGTGATTCACAGAAGGACAAACTGGTCAGTTCGACTGCATCGTTTCTGCTCTTACAAAAACCAGTAAGAAAGTGAAAAGACAAGCCACAGTCTAGAAGAAAAGTATTTATAGAGCAAATGTCTTATATAGAATTTATAATCAGAATATATAAACAATTCCCAAAACACAATAATAAAAACTAACACTGAATTTAAAAATGGGTGAGTCTGGAGAAATGGCTCAGAGCACTGGCTGATCTTCCAGAAGACCTGAGTTCAATCCCCAGCACCCCCATAGTAGCTCATAACTGTCTAACTCCAATTCCAATACCCTCTTCTGACTTCTATTGCCACCAGGCATATACATGGTACACAAACATACATGCAGGCAAAACACCTACACATATAAAATACATGGGTTTTTTTTTTAATTTAAAAATAAATAAATGCAAATTAATAATCCAAACATTGTGATTTAAACCTGTAATCCCAGTACTCTAGCAGCAAGAGGATCATGAGTTTGAGGCTAGCCTGGGCTATATGGAAATTTCCAAGTCAGCACAGGCTATATAGTGAGACCCCATCTGAAAATCAAAACAAAAATCTTCTTTTTAAAAAACTCGAAGCTGGGGGCTGGAGAGATGGCTCAGTGTTTAAGAGCACTGACTGTTCTTTCGAAGGTCCTGAGTTCAATTCCCAGCAACCACATGGTGGCTCACAACCATCTGTAACACACATCTTCTAGTGTGTGTCTGAAGACAGCTGCAGTGTACTCATATAAATTAAATAAATAAATCTTTAAAAAAATAAAAAATAAAAATAAAAAACTCAAGGCTGAAGCCAGGTGTGGTGGCATGTGCCTTTAATCACAGCACAAGCAAAAGTAAGTGGATCTCTATGAGTTTCCATGGTAGCCAAAGCTACATAGTTACATAGTGGAACTTTGTCTCAAAAAAGAAAGGCGAATAAAAAGGAAGAGGAGAAAAAGAAAAGGCAAAATTAGTCATTTGGTGACTAAATTTGTTACCAAAGAAGATTCATGATGACAAGCCTTTGCTCAGTCCAAAACACTGTTAAAGTACTCTACATTTTCAAGTACACTCTTACATCTCAGTAAGCCCATTAGGCTTACTGAGAATGGCCCTCATAGGCTCATATGTTTGAATACTTGGTCCTCAGATGGTGGAACTGTTTGGGAAGGATTGGAAGGTGTGGCCTTGTTGGAAGGGATGTGTCACTGGAGATAGACTTTGAGGTTTCTTGGTGTACTCTCAGCCTCTGCTTACAGGCCAATATTTGAGCTCTCAGCTCTAGCCACCTGCTAAACTCTATTCCACCATCATGGATGATAACCCTCTGAAAATGTAATCCCAAAATAAACTCTTTCTTCTATAGGTTGCCTTGTGTCTTAACATAGCAACAGACAAGTAACTACCACACCCATCATAAGTGGAAAATGCTGTGCCACATCTACCCTCAGCATGCCAGTTTGGGGCCACAGCCTACCATGGAGTGTCAGCATGACCCATACATGGTCGACTGGGATCTGCCTGGCTTCACCAGAGAGAAAGGAACTGCTTATTGCTATCCTAGCAAAATCCCAGGTATAAAATTCCAAGTATAGTTTCTCTGAATACATATGCCTGTCATACCATCATAGAGTTAAGAAATGAAGCACAGAGACTTACTAATTGTATTATAGCTTAGGCCTAGCTTAGGCTACCTCTCAGCTGGCTTATCTAACTTACTTAATCCGACTATCCTAGTCCATGTTCTGCTCTTTCTTCTCCCAGAGACCCTCTCTCAGCCCAGAAGTCCCATCTTCCCTTTCCTGCCTAGCTATTGGCCATCAGATCTTTATTAAACCCCTCAGAGAGTGAGGAAGTTATATGTTTACAAATACTGAGGCAGGTGATGAGCCATAGAATGACAATATCAAAATCCAGCCAATATTCAGTACTTCAGGTACAGAATTAACAACTGAATAATACAAAGACAGCCTTCACACAGTGCATGTACTAGCCCATTGTGGTAGATATGAAAGTTAGAATATCTGAAATCCACTCTGAAAAAATTATCTCACTCTCTTTGCCACCAAATATCCTCAGATAAGCCCGAAGAGACCCTGCCCTGAAGCCTTAAGAACCATTCCTCAACCCACATGACAGTAGCTGGTGATTGTGTTCCTTCTATCCACAGGCACAAGGATAGATCTACCTCCCAGGTGCATGTTTGCCTTTCCTATTCATAGGGCCCCAGAAGGTGCCACTTGTCCAATGTTCCTGAATGTGTTCTTGAATGTGAATAGTCCATAACATGTTGTTCTAGTCAGCTTGAATTGTCAGCTTGACACAACCTAGAGTCATTGAGAGGAGAGTATCAATCGAGGAATTGCTTCTGTCATGTTGTTTTGTGGGTTGCTGGAACACACCCCAGAAATGGAGTTGGGTGAGAATTCTGAGTGCTGTGGGAACACTCCAAGAAAACAGGGCAAAAGTCTTTTGACTCAGTTTCTTCAAAACATAGAAGTGTTCTTGGAATGTGTTTTTGTGCTCCCTCCAGCATAGCAGAAAGAAGTGGGTTTATTTCAGATTATTTACTACTACTTACTATTGACTATTGAATGTTTACACTGTCTTTTGTATGTTTCTATGGGGAAAATGGTTTTTGTCGTGCTCAGTTTGTCTTTGTTAGTGTATATAGCTTGAATTCATATGAATTTTACTCGTGTGACTCTTTGTAAGCCTCAGAGTATAAATTGCCTGCTGCTCTGAATAAAGTTGGCTATTGCATGAGAATTTAATCTGCCTCATTCGTTAGTTCCATTCTTGCAGGTCCTGCTGCCTCTGGAGCAGTGACAGTAAGTGTCTTAGGGTTTCTATTGCTGTGAAGAGACACCATGACCATGGCTACTCTTATAAAAGAAAGCATTTGATTAGGGCTTGCTTACATTCAGAGGTTTAGTCAGTTATCATCATGGCAAGAAGCATGGCAGCATGCAGTCAGACATTGTGCTGGAGAGGTATCTGAGAGTTCTACATTCAAATCAGCAGGCAGCAGGAAGTGAAGAAGACACACTTTCCCCAACAAGGTCACACCTAATCCAACAAGGCCACACCTATTCCAACAAGGCCACACCTACTCCAACAAGGGCACACCTTCTAAAAGTGCCACTCCTTATGGGCCTATGGGGACCATTTTTATCCAAACAGCACAGTGGACAGGTCTGTGAGGAATTACCTTGATTGTTCTTTGATGTAATAGGGTGCACCTCACTGTGGGAAGCACCATTCCTAGAGAGATGGTTCTAAGCTGTAGAAAGCTAGCTCAGCCTTAGCCTGGCAGTGTCCATCCATGGTTTCTGCCTTTGGGTCTCTGTTTAAGTCCCTGTGATGACTTCCATCTGTGATAGACTGTAATCTGTGAAGTTAGTAAAGCCTCTCTTCCCCTAAGTTGCCTTTGGAGTGTTTTAACACAACAGAAAGGAAACTAGAACACAACACCTGAGTCAGAGTGGATGAGGAGCTATTGCCATGAGACCCAACACTGCCGCCCACCAAGGTGACTGTTGTCAAGGTCAGGAAGCCTTCCTTCAGGACCCTGGCTCACAGTGCTTTATAGATATTGTGCCACCAATAGGGATATCTCATAAATAGGAGAGCAAAGAAAGCAGAATCGGGACACTCACTGTTGCTCACAAGAGCCCATCTAGAGGACTATACTTTATAAATGTGTGCAAATGGAACAGAGGACCAGAATCCTGCTTCCATCAGGGAATGCTGCAGGAGACCTCTGAGCAAGTAACTATGGCTGTGTCTGAGCACTGGGCTCTGGATTAGTTACTGTCCTCACTGCTGTGACAAGTTACCTTGAGGGAACAAATGTTGTGCATCAGTTGGGTTGGGATGACCAGCAGGCAACTGCGTGTGTAAGTGTCCTGCAGAACAACAAGCTTTGGATTCACACAACAGAGACTAGGTGTTGGCTAAATGGTCCAAGAATGCACAAAGCCAGATGAGAATGCATGAGGACTCTGGAAAGAATGGACTCTAGAGAATTCATATTTCTCCAGGACACCCTCCTGTAAGAATGAAGATGCTCTGGGGGCTTGGTGCAAAGAGAGCAATTCCCATTGATCTTACCATTCTAAGAACTAACCTCAATTAACTTACAGTCTGTCATTTGTATTATTTCCAGAGAGATCTGTGCTTATTCCACTAATAAAATATTCTGCAATGATGTTTAGCCTCAATGTCTTTGCAGACATGCAAACGCCACTCTCTTGGAAGGTACTTATTTTATGCTTGAGGATCGGAAGATCCCCACTTCACATTGCCTGTGCACAACTGTACATGGTGGGTGAGAAAGTCTAACTGCTGATGTTAGCCACCCTTCTTAGAGAAACCTTCCTAGACTCCAGGTAGGCTGACTGAAGCTGTTCCCTATCCTCCATCCCCATCTCTTACAGAACAATGCTCTGCAGTGTAATGTAATGCCTGTGTGCAGAGCCGTGCTCTCAGAGATCTCCTAAGGACAGGAATAGGGTTATCCACAATGCTCTGCTCAGCCTGAGACTCTTGGTAGTAGGCATGTTTGAAACGAGTGCAAGGTTCCAGTAAGTGTCTTGGGCTCTAGTCCTGGTTCCTCCACTAATTAGTCTGATGCCTGAATTCTAGGTCTGCTACCTTAACTGTAAATTGAGATGGTTGGTTACAGCTCTCTCTATTTAAGTGTCTTCCAGGTTTAAGATCAGGTAAGAAAATAAGAATGTAAATGTTCTCAAGAGCCTCACATGGGAGGGCGCAACTCTAAAAATCACCACTAGGTGGCAGATGGAAGGAAGTGATCAACACGCAGAGTAGCTTTTGCTAAAAAAAAAAAAACCAAAAACCTCTGTGTGTCCTTGAGAGCCTGTTCTTAACCGGAAAGCACAGTCTGGGAGCCTCCCCCAGGCTCTGCAACTGGAAAACACAGCAGTCTGGTCACCTGAGTAGACCCCAATCTCCACCCACAGAAGCATGCAGCAGAAGGCCAAGAAGGCCAGCTAGAAGACAACGTGAGCTGAGGGCAGGGCTTTTGATACCTCTTTCTGCTACCACTGTGAGCCTCTAGAAACTTCTTTAGAATCATAAGGGGTTTGGTTTTGTTTTGGTTGTTTGGTTAATCTCGGCTGGGGATAGAACCCAGAACAGTATGCTGTGCCTCTGAGGTACACCTACTGCCCAGTCAAGGAATTTTAGTTGCAGGATAAGAAAACTGCTCTGTGGGGCTGGAGAGTTGGCTGATTTCAAGGCCCTGAGTTCAATCCCCGGTACTGGATAAGAAAGGGCCAGGGGTGGGAGTAGAGGGAAGAGAATGTGACAATGATTTCTGTGAGCATCCTTCCAGGTGTGGAAACAGAAGCCACCTACCTGCAGGTGGAGCTGTCTCCTGGGATGCTCATGGAGCATTTAATGATTCATAAGAACTTCTGGGATGTTGGTTTCACCATATGAACAAGATCTTTGGGCTTTTAGCCAAACTCAAACTCAAACCCAAACTTGGTTAAATGCCATGATAGGTAATGTGGTCTCCAGGTTAATAATAGACTAGTTTGTGCTACAGGAAATATTTTGACCTTGCTATATCAACAACTGGATATGAGAGGTTCTATTTTTAGCTTATGCTATATATCTAGCTTGCAATAAGACAAGTTCCTTTAGGAATTCTAGCTGATCGGCCCCCTGCCACCACAGGTCACAGTAGCAGAAATGAACACTGGAATGATGGCTCTCGGTGTTTTTTGCTCTGACCTAGAAGTGACATATCACATTTCCTCATAGCTCACTAGTTTAGTTCCCTATTGCTGCTTTCCTGTGAGTGGTGGGCTGAATAACTAGGGGATAGGTGGAGTGTTCTCAGAGCAACACTGTGCCTACCATAGTGACAGCATTGTGATTGGGGGCTGGGGGCTTAACTCAGTGTTAGCATATGGCACAAACAGAGCCTGAATTCAATCCAGTTCCAAGAAAAAAATCTGATTAACTGAGAGTCACTGCATCTACTAGCCAAGGCCTCTCCAGACTTTCATTGAGGAGCCCTGGTGGCCTGGGGCCAGAGTTCTGTTCACTCCAGGGAGCTATCAACCTATTTTAGGTCTTGTTCTAAATCTTAAGAGTGTACGGTAACCTCTTCCTATCTGCAAGTCCACAAAGCCAGCTTCAGCAAACCCTAGAAAGTGTCCTTCTGGCTCTGCTACTGTAAATGATAGGACCATGCTCTGGCCTGAAAGTAATCCTTCCCATTCAGGTAGAGGCCCCATCTCCTCTCACCTCAAGAATATAACAAGGGTAACACTCAGACATTTTTCTCATCCTAAGGGGAAAAAAAGCAAAAGTCTTCCCTTGACTCTGTTTTCACCTTCAGCTATAGGAATATTCCTGCTCTGTCTTGTTTGAATAAAACTCATTCATGGAGTCTGAGAGCCAGCTGAAAAAGGCAGAAGGGGCCCAAAAGCTAAGGAAAGAGCACAGCATGCAATCTGTTAAGTCCTTATAGATAGCACCATGCCTGAGGATACAGCAAGACAGGAGAATAGTCACACTCTAAAGCAGGAGAGGAGTAAAGTCTTGTTAGACAAAGAAGGCCATGGCCAGCCACAAATTCCTGGCCTTTCTCAAAAACTATTAACATGTCAAACATCAGGTTAAGAGGCAGTTCATCAGCAGTGAGTTTTAACTGTTTTGTTTATGTCATAGCCTGTGGAATGCATACCAGGGGTCACCTGGCGGGCAAGATGGCAGTTACAACTAAAATGGCTATAGTCAGTTCAAGTTAGCTCCACTCCCACCCTACCCTCCAGCAAACTCCTGGAAAGGGAGTTTCTGAATTTCCGTCTTCATCGTTTTCTTTCTTTCTTTCTTTCTTTCTTTGTGTGTGTGTGTGTGTGTGTGTGTGTGTGTATGAGAGAGAGAGAGAGAGAGAGAGAGAGAGTGTGTCTATATGGTCCAGCTGTCTGGAAGTCATTATACAAACCAATCTGATCTCAGACTCACAGAGATCTGCCTACCTGTACCTCCCCAATACTAGGATTAAAGGCAGGTGCCACCATGCCCTACCTTTTCATTGATTATTTCTGGCACAGCATCAGTCAGTGTTGCCAAGGTGTCCTGGTGAATGAGATTGTCGTGCCTCAGCATCCTCAGTACTGGGGTTTCAGGCCTGTGCTGCCAGGCCTAGCCCTTCTCTCTTGAACTCATACCAAGTGCCACTGAGCTTCCCCTGCCAAAGTCACCAGAGTCTCCACTCCTTGGTCCCCTCCTTACTGAGTAGGACAATGATGGCCAGAATGCTACCCTATCTCAGTGCCCTTGTTCCTCCTGGCCCTCCTCTCAGGTTTACTACCTGGGTCTGCCTCTTCTACACACGTTCCTGTATCCCTGTTCTCTTCTGAAGCTCCTCTTGCTCAGTGCTAACCCCAGAAAGTGCTTTTTTTCCTTTCATATCCTGCTGGCTTACCAATATATGTCTCTGGAACCAGTATCCAAACTCAATGGAGTTTGGCTGGGCTATATAGAGATGCTGCCACACAGGCACGCACACGCACACACACACACACACACTCATGCTCTGTAGTCAATTTGCCTTTCTGATATCTCCATTGAACATGTGTCTGAAACCTGACTCTGGAAGCCAAAAAGCCTGCTTTCCCCATTGTATTAGCCAGACTCTGCATTGTTGTGACAAAAATGTTTAATATGGACATCTTAAGGAAGGAATGGTGTGTCTTGGCTCACGGTTTCAGGACACAGCCCTTGTCTCTGTTGATTGTGAGCTGAATATCAAGCCAGCAAAGCATGTAGTGGAGGCTAATCACCTCATGGTGGAAGGAATCAACAAAAGGAAAGATAGAAAGGAACCAGAGCAAGATACACTCCCCTCCCCCAGGACACAGCCTATTCATGCAACTACCACATCCCATATATTCAGTACCCTAGCTTAGTCACCAAGCATAAGAAGCTGTATACATTGTTCACCATGGTGGCTGGAGGGCTACCTGGGAGAAACAGCTCTAAGTGACTACCCACCATGGCCAAAGATGTCCCAAGCACCTAGCACTAAGTGCCCAGGCAAAGATCTAAACTCAAAATTCAGCCAGCTGCAGTAGTGTATCCCAGAGATCTTAGCCCTCAAGAGGCAGGGAGAAGAGACTGCAACAAGTTCAAGGCTAGCCTGGGTTACATAGTATCAGGTCAGCAAGGGTCACATAGCAAGACTGGTACACGCACACACATGCACGAGCACGCACGCCTTAAAGCATCATAAGCTGGCAAATGTATTTATTTCTCTTTTTTAAACCGCATAGAGTCTTAACCAATACAATGTCAATATGGCCTTGTCCTTCCTGCCTAAAGGATAACTGATCATTTGATCAGCCTTAGACTCTGTGCTCCCCCACCAGGCTACTCTGATTTCTATGCAGAAGCAGAGGCAACAGGAGCTAGGATTCTGCTTCAACCCTTCCCCATCTGAAGGACACCTTCAGCTCGGCCTTGATGAACCACGAGAGATAAATAAAAGATTCCTCTCTCAGGAGCTGGTCCATTCAGGAAAAGGCAGCCAGGAGATCCACGCGCGGATTTACACAGCAAAGTGCCGCTGTGTTTCAAACAGGAATACAGTTTAGCAGCTGCAGGGTTTTTAATCACCGAGAACCGTGGACACCGATAGCAGCAGAAATCTTGGATATTGCTGAGTTCAGGAGCGGTGGGAATACAGGACGGGACGGGGTCGGGTTCAGGTAGGTTGGCCCAGCGAAATCCCCAGAGATGGGCAGAAGAACTTTGGGAAAACCCGAGATGCCGGAAAGTACCTGGTCACTGAGGAGGGGGCGGGGCTGCGCCGCCTGGCTCTCCTCCGCGACAGACTCGATTTGAGAACGTGAACCAGGGCCAGCCAGCGAGATCAGGGAATTGGGGGTGGGAAGAAGAGAAGAAGCACAAACCCTTCTGTCCTAGATTTAGGGACTCACAAGATTCCACGAGTCAGCCTACACGTCTCATGACTAAGAAAGGGCTCTCCACTCTCCCAAATGAGTTCCAGAGGTTATCCACTTCCAGCAGGCTGGAAAAGGACAATCTGTAGAGGAGAGATTGAAAGGGAGGGTACACTGCTAGAGTCAAGGGAGTGGTACTCCACCCTCTTGATTTAGATTTCTGATACCTTAGAATTCCCAATATAGCCTCAAGGTCTAATATTTCAGGTAAATGCGGGCCCCGGGGTAATTTTACTTTTGAAACTATTCCTGCTTCGCAGATAAGAGCGTCCATGTGGGAGAATAATCCTCTCCCAGATGTCAGATACTTGTATTTGGGCTGGAAAATCCGTGAATGTTCATAAGTGTGTATTAAAGAGCTCTGTCCTTTGGATGTGGCATGGCCCTAGCCAGCCATCTTGAAATTAGAGCTATAATCACCAGTACCAGACCCTGGCAAGATTGTGCCTGCTAAGAGTGTCCCACGGGAAGTGAGAGAGGGCACAGCAGACATAAGAGGTCCCTCCCCTCCCCCCAGGATATAGATGAAATTTACAACTGCTGAAAGGAGGGAGTCTCTTCTTCAACGGTATATTTGCTAGAAAGTCCCCTATGCTCCTGTTCCAATTAAAACTATTGGTTCACCAAGCTAGACTTGGGGTTGAACAGCTCCTTTGGTCTGTTGTCAGTGCCTTGCTGGGGTGAGTAGATATTTTTTAGTTTCTTCCCAGCAAACGCCACATGTTGTAGTTGTTCAGGGAGATGACTTGGAGATTCTGGGACCCATTTTATGATGAATAAGATGAGATTAAGACTTAGCCGGGATGGGCAAAGGAGCAGGGCAGGTGAGGTTAGCAATCCTAAACACAAGTAAGGGCTGAGCGAGAGGTCATCCTGTCCCCTGGGTAAATCTGTTATTTTCTCAGGAACCTCAGCCTGACTTTAGAGCATTGTGCTAGAGATGGAGATAGCCAATCCTGGGAGGAGGCAGAACAAAAGCTCACGCTCCTCCTCTCCCTTCCCCCATCTCCCCAGCTTGCGATGCCGAAGCAGATCCATCACGAATCCCTGCCTGGGGAGGAGGGGCAGATGGGCTCGATTTAGTTCAGGTTATTCCTAAAATGATTAAAGCGCTCTTCTCACATTGGCGACTCACAGCCTTATGTAATCCTGTCATCCGACTGCCCCTCTGATTCCCCACAGAGGGTCCTTTGAGCAACGGGGACTACACCTCCACCAAGTTGTGGGCGGGTCCGTTCTTGGCACAAAAGAGGCTCCTTTGCTGAACTAAAGCTGCTGCGGCAAGGCTATTTCTGTGCTTGCTTTCTCTTCCTGGTGATGAAAACAAGCATATCCACCCAGTAAATAAAGGCGAAACCAATGAAAGCAGCTGTATTTCAAGGAGAGCCGGGGAACAAGCCAGAGAATAAATGAACAGATCCAGTGACAAAATGTCCATTCATTGGGTTCACTCGGCAAACATTTACTGAAGGCATCTGTGCACCCGGCACTATACTGAATGCTGGAGACACACAAAGATGCCCTTGAGAATGGTGACCACTGCCTCTCCTCCACTGGAATGGATGCATATTAACCAAACACAGCACCTTAAAGAACTAGGGATACGTGGGATGTTTGAATCATCTGCAAAACATGAATGAATTCTACTAGTGATGTTTGGCATCTGCTCAAAAGGTCTTATTTGTAATCCCAGTCATAACATGTGTCAATCAAGCTCACTGATTCTAATGATAATTGTACCTACTTTTATCCAGAAACCCACTCTTTGATAGGCAAGTACCAAGCAGTAGGCAAGCAGTAGCCAACCCTACAATTATTGATGTCCTGCTCTGTGGGAGGCCCCAGGGGAACACCACAAAAGGAGGTAGACAAAACTACTATTAGAGAAAGAAAATGAAAAGCAAATAACTACAGTGCAGCTCAGCAAGGGCTAGACCTATGCAGAGTGACTTAGGCTCTTTGAGTGAGCACAGCTAGAGTGTGAGGGCTTCCTGAAAGCAGCTAAGTCAAAGCCAAGGGTATGGGTGAGTCAAAGGAAGGATGTAGTGAGCAAAAGCATCCAAGAAGCCAATCTGACGGATGCAGGGGGGATCAGAAGTTAGAGGCATAACTGAACAAAAGTTAGGGACACAGAATGGAGCAGATTAGAAGTCTTTATAGAAACCAGGAAAACCACAATGGTAGGGAGCAAAGGGCAGAACTTAACTCAGCAAAATGTTCTCATTTGACTAGCCTCTAGAAAACTTGTTAGCTGAGTGTCTGGGGCTCCCACTCGGTCAGGACACCTTATCTTAGAAAGGAAGGAGATTCTGGAACCTGCTACCACATGGAAGAACCTTGAGTTCATTATGCAAAGTGAAGTAAGCCACACAGAAGGGGACAACTGCTGGGGTATGTATCTCAGTGGTAAGGATGCTTGCCTGGGTACACAAGGCCCTCATTTGACCCTCAAAACCACAAAACCTAATGAAGAAGAAAAGCGCAAAGGGCTGGCATATCTCTGCTGAGACACATAGAGTCATCAGATTTCTAGAAACAGACAGTAGAATGGGAGTTGTTCAGCCAGGAAGAAAGGTGACTAAACACTCTGACTTCGAGCTTGTGACATCAGTGTGTTCTGGACGTGGATGATGCCAATGTTACCACAATAGTACATTTCTATGTGTGTATTTTACCACAATTAAAAATAAAAAGTTTGGGGCTGGAGAGATGGCTTAGCAGCTAAAAGCACTAGCTGCTCTTGCGGAAGAGTGGGTTTTTATTCCCAGCATCTACACAGCAGCTCACAACTATGGTAACTTCAGTTCCAGGGAATTCCATGCCCCCATCTTACCACCATGGTGCACTGAATGAACAGAATGTAGACAAAACTGCCCATACATATAATATAAAATAAATTTTAAAAAAATTACAAGCTAGCCAGGCATAGCGGGGCACATGCCTTTAATCTCAGCACTCAGGAGGCAGAGGCAGGTGGATCTTTGTGAACTAGGCCAGCCTGGTCTACAGAGTGAGCTCTAGATAGCCAGGGCTTCACAAAGAAATGCTGTCTTGGAAAAACAAAACAAAACAATCAAATCAAAACAAAACAAAAAAACAAAGCAAGCAAGCCAAAAATCCACAAGTTGGCAATTACATACTCTGTGACAAACACTATATCAGGCCATCTCTGGAATGTGTAGGCCTCAGTGTAACTATATTCTTAAGATTTCCAGTAGGAAGCCCACAGTGAATGCTTCCTGTGAGAACAGAGACAGGTTCCACAGTGGCTGCAGTAGACACTCTCACTCCCTGGTACAAACAAGACTGGCACACATGTGCTCTCTCCTGCAGAGTCGTGTTGGGTCTGGGAGCACTGCACATTCACAGAACTGGTTGTGTTTTTTGGGGTTTTTTGTTTTGTTTTGTTTTGTTTTTTTCTGGTGTCTCTCTCAAATTCATAGCTAGACATACACAAATCTAGATTGGCATTAAACCCTCTGTTTGCTTATGGCTTATTACAACCAATTTACTAACAAATAGGACTTGAAATAACTTAGTACTTAGTATCAGAATACTTATGTATTCTTCCAAAAAATGCATAAAGATAAAAGAGGAACTGTTAAAAACAAATACAGAGCAGTGGTGGTGATGAGAACACTGGACATATATAACCTGGGATGAAATAAGACATGGTGGAACACACCTTTAATTCCAGCACTCAGGAGGCAGAGGCAGGTGGATCTCTGTGAGTTTGAGGCTAGTCTGCTCTACATATTGTGTTCTAGATCAGCCAGGGCCACATAGCAAGACCTTGTCTCAAGAAACGGAAAGCTAGAATGTCACAGTTACAGTAACGCAATGAGACTAAGATGAGTGTGTAAGAGAGGAAGGGTGTGTGATTCAACAGACAGAAACAGGGATGGCCTCGTGAGCTTTGAAAGTCAGCACTTTTGCTAAGCACTTGGTCCCAGGTGCCTTAGTCCAGCAGAGGCATGAACATCTTCATGTGGTCATTTCCCCCACCTCATGGCAAAATGTGAAGGCAGAACAAAATAAAGGCAAGCTTTGCTGTGAATGTAACTAGCAAGCCCTAGTACAAGTGGGCTCAGGCATGGGAGGCATGGGTTATTGCAATTTTAAACTCAGAAGAAGCTGAATGATTGTCTAGTCAAAACAGACGAAAAAATCCCATACATTCAACGCCACAGATTATGGCAATACCAATGTTCATTTCTACTTTAAACCAGTTTAATACCTGTAGCCAGATATGGTGGTGAGCTGCTTGATTTTTATCAACTTGACACAAACCTAGACGTACCCAGGAAGAAGGAATCTCAATCGAATAACTGCCTCCATCAGACTGGCCAGTAGGATCAATTTCTTGATTAATGATTGGTGTAGGAGGGTCCAGATCACTGTGGTGGTGCCACTCTTGGGCAGGTGATCCTGGGTTATATGAGTAAACTGAGAAGTTATAGAGATGTCTCAGCAATTAAGAGGCTGTTCTTCCAAAGAGCCTGGGTTCAAGTCTCAGTACCCATTTGACCCACAGACATGCAGAAACATACACATATACTAACTAACTAAATAAATGAGAGGAGGGGAAACAGGCTGAGCAAACCATGAGGAACAAGCCTGTAAGCGATGTTCCTCCATGGCCTCTACTTCAGTTCCCGCCTCCACTAGCCTGCTTCGTGTCTCTCCCTTGACTTCTCTCATTTAACTGTGACTGAAGAGATGTAATCCAAATAAACCCTCCCCCTCCCCTGTCCTGGTTAGTTTTATGTCAACTTGACACAATCGATATTATTTGAAAGGATGGAACTTCAATTAAGAAAAGGCCTCTATAAGATCCAGCTATAAAGCATTTTCTTAATTAGTGATTGGATGGTGGGTAGTACCATCCCTAGGCAGGGAGTCCTGAGTTCTATAAGAAGGCAGGCTGTACAAGCCTTGGGAGCAAGCCAGTAAGCAGCACCCCTCCTTGGCCTCTGCATCCGCTCCTGCCTCCGGGTTTCTGCTCTGCATGACTTTCTTCACTGATGAATCACGATGTGGAAGTGTAAGCCAAATAAACTCTTTCCTCTCTAACTTTGCTTTTGGTCATGGTATTTATCATAGCAATAAAAACTACAACTGGGACACTCCCCAAGTTGCTTTTGGTCAGTGTTTTTATGACAGCAATAAAAAAATAAACTTAGACAGGTAGTGTACGCTTGTAATCCCAGTACTTAGGGCTAAGGCAGGAAGATAGGTCTTTCAGGCTAGCTTTGGGTACATAGTAAAAGCCTACTTCAAAAAGAATAAATGAATGAAACAAAACAGATCAAAATCTCAAACCAAACAAAAGCAATCCAGAAACATCACGGCATCTCTTCTGGCTGGAGAGCGAAGTATCAGCAATAGAATGTAAAGTTCAATGAAAGAACAGGCTGACCTTCTTCCTCTGGTCAGTTACCTAAAAGCAAAATGTGAATAATTATGAGAAGAGAGGGGGCAAGCGGAGTTCAACAATCTCAGGGAACAACCATTCGATCCCATAGTAAGTACTACTCATGAAGGTGAGGGGCGTGAAAGAACACAGGACCTGCAAAAGGTCAAGGAGGTGAGAGCTCCACCTTGAATGTGTTACCACACTCCTTTCATGGCAGCCTGTGCTTGTGCAGGGTCAGCCCTGGAAGAGTTCACAGTGGCATTATTGCAACTTGTCCCCACAGCTCCTCTGTGGGGTGAGAAAGGAGGTGAGAAGCACATTGCTATTCCCATTCTCAGGGAGCCTTACGTGGGTGGGTGGCTTGTCCAAGGTGGAAAGCCTGTGAGAGGCTGAGAAAACCAATTGGGTGAATTACGCAGCTTCTTGCTATGTTCTAAAATCAAATTGTTATGGTAAAAGTAGTAGCCAGCTAAGGGGCCTTCGTTCCTAGGCATGGGTGGTAATCTGGACAATGGGTGTGTATGTTGGGAAGTGGACACACCTTTGACCTTCTGTGTGGTCTTTCTGTGCTATGGAAAACATGGAGAAGTCCAGAGGGAAGACTTTATAGCATTGAAGAGTATTTTTTTATTATTATTATTTTTGACTATGATCTTGGTATATAGTCCAGGCTGGTGTCAAACTTAAGATCCTCCTGCCTCAGCCTCTGAGTGCCGAGATTGCAAGCTTGTACCACCATGCTTGGCTAAAGGATGATGACAAACACTGTTTGTTTGTTTTTTTTTTTTTCAACATGTCTTCCCATTCGGAGTCTCCATAGTGAGGCTCCTACAAAGATTAAAGGTGCGGATTTCTTCCCAGAGTTAATCACTTCTTTTCCCAGGTTCAGGTGGTCTGGATTCATTTGGAGAGAGAAAGAGTAAAGAGAACAGAAAATTGAGATGAGGAATGAAGGGAAATGGGGTGGGGAATGGGAATGGAATATTCAGAGTGTCAGTGTGACTCAGATAACATTGATGGCACCTTCTCTAACAAGCCATCATAAACACTTTTTGTTATAGTGCCATCAAAATCATTTGTACCCTTTCATTACTTAGGCCCTGTGATGGTTTGTATATGTTCGGCCCAGGGAGTGGCACTATTAAAAGGTGTAGCCTTGTTGGAGTAGGTGTGTCACTGTGGGTGTGGGCTAAAAGACCCTCATCCTAGCTGCCTGGAAGTTAGTATTCTGCTAGCAGCCTTCAGATGAAGATGTAGAACTCTCAGCTCCTCCTGTACCATGCCTGCTTGGACGCTGCCATGTTCCCGCCTTGATGATAATGGACTGAACCTCTGAACCTGTAAGCCAGCCCCAATGAAATGTTGTCCTTATAAGACTTGTCTTGGTCATGGTGTCTGTTCACAGCAGTAAAACCCTAACTAAGACAGGCCCACTACACTATTTAGCAGAGAAAAGAGGAAGGTATGAGAAAGAATAAAGCTATGATTTAAAAAAAAAAAAAAACCCTAAAGAATAAGAAAATAAATAGGCTGGACTGATATGAGCCACAGCCCTGAGAAATTCTACTTTTCTAATGCAACACCTCAGCTGCAGTGTGAGGTCAGGAAAGTAGAGGTGCTTGGTTTGGTCACTGCTGTCTTGCTGGGTCCTAGGACAGAGCCCAACACCTGGTGAATATGTTAGGGGAATTGTATGTGCCAGAATGAAATTTATACATGGCTGCCTAGAACACAGCCCCTTGAAGGCTTCCTTTTTAGAATGTCAAGCAGATCTTTCCCTTTTGTCCATTCAGGAGGGCAGCAGTACAGTATAGCTCAAATATGAGTCTATTTTCTATTTCTACAAGTGAACATCACAGATTGGGTAGATCTCCCTGAAAAGAAGATTATTGGGTTCATAGTTCTGAAGGCTGAGCATCCTAAAGCATGGTACAGGCATCTTTGTTCAACAATAGACAAAGTGTTATGTCTTACACACCAAGGACATCACATGGCAAGACAGAAAAAGAATGTCATCTCATGTCTCTTCCTCTTCTTGAAAAGTCACCAATGTCTTCGTGGGAATCCCACTCTCATGACTGAACTCGGAGTCCTCCTCAGAGAATCCATCTCCAAATAAGTATCAACAATTTGGGATCTAGTCTTCCTGTGAGTCTTGGAAGGATGATTAACCCTGCAGAATTGTGCTTGGTCCTGAGCCTGGAATCACAGCAGCTTGTGGGCACTATGAGCAAGTCTCAGCTCCCATTCCAAATAATCTTTACTTCCTGGGATCTCTAATCATGATAAAAAAAAAAAAAAAAAACAAACCTGGGTCTGAGTAATATACTTTAAAGGCAGCATAGGCACTAAGTTTTCCCTCTCGGGAGCAGCATGATTCAGATAGGGTTCCAGGATACAAGTGTGTATGGTACACAGGAACAAATCCCTGGTGATGGAATTCAGATCATTTGATTCTTGAGTGAGGAAATTAATATTAATCAAAGGAACTCCCAACAGTACTTCAAATTACAACGCAGTCATGGTTCTCTCAATTTTTGAAGTAGTTTGGTAATTTTGAACTTTAATAGTATTGGTTAAAGGTACATTATTTTCATAATGTATTCATAACATCCAGTTTCTTAACTATTGGTGTTGTAATTAAAAACAGAGATAATATCTAAGATGGTTTATCTTCAGGATCTTCATTTGTGACTAAAGATATACAATTTTTGGTAAGATGAAGTAAATAAAAAGCTCAATGAGATGGAAATTTATTTGATAAATAGTGTATTGCTGTTTTTATATAAAATGGCTGGGTCTTTTATTCAGAAAAGAGGTTTATTTAGTTCACAGTCTGGAGGTCTGAGAATATGCTCCCTGCAACTAAACAGCTCTAGTGAGGACTCTCTGAGTAAATAACATAGCTAATGGCACCTTGATGGGACTATGAACAGCTGATAAGAGAGGAGACTGGAGACCTTTAAGGGCTAGGCTTATATATTACAACTTAGGGGAACTAACTGGGATCGCTGGAGAAATGCATTAATCTCTTCTGTGTGCAAGGCTCCCAGTGACCACTCACTTTACAATAGGCAACATCCCTTAAAGTTTCCCTCACCCGAACATCATCACACTGAGGACTGGGCATCTGGCACCTGAATCTTTGGAGCACCCATTCAAACTGTATCCAAATGGCAGCAATCCAAATGGGGGCTCCACTAGGACACCCCTGTCACACTGAAGGCCTTGGGAGGTTCTGTACACACTCCTGTGAGCAGCTATGACAACAGGGGCATCTCTAGAGCCTGGAGGCATTCAATAAGAGTCTTTCAAAAAGTGATCCAAAGAGTCTTCCAGTGCTGGGTGGAAAGAAGGCAGAAGAGGAATCTCCAGTCAGAAGCACAACAACTGACTTTGTCATTCAACTTCCCCAGGAATAGAAGCCACAGACAGTGACCCCATGAAAGCCAAAGTCAATCACACAAAGCCCTCTAAGCAGAAGAGCCCAGCAGGAAGTCAGGGTACACAAATGTTAGAGAGGCCTGGGAACCCACTATGTTGAGGACTCCATAAATATCCTGGCAAAAGGCCAGGGTCTCCAACACAAGTTACCTTTCACATTCACCATTGAAAGAAGGAAGAGCTTTCTTGAGTTTATTGCTCACGTTTCCTGAGCCCATGTTCTAAGGCATATTTCGATCCAGATGACTGAGAACCACACTGGGGCCCATCCATCAGCCCTTTGTGCAACCACTCTTCCATAACAAAAGAGTAACTTAGAACTGTGACACATTACTTGTGTGGATGGTGGACCAAGTTTGTGTGTTCTTCCCACCAGTGAACAGTGAAGGTAGAAAAGCTCTCTCTGGAAGTCTCTGGTAAAACTGTATTCATTTCATTCCCAGGCTTGCTGCATTGATGCATAGCTCCCAGAATTTGGTCTGATTGGGGCATTGAGGGAGTGAAGAAAAGACAGACTGACGAAATGACAGACACATAGACAGAAGAGCTGGGATCAAGAGAACTGGATTCTTTAATGGAATAGCTGCAGCAGCCTAGAAACTCAGTGTGCTCGTTATATACAGTTGAACACAGAGGTGGTGTAATTGCATATTAGCTGAATAGGGAAGCAGGATTTATGGTATACAACTGAATCAAGAAGACAGGCTTTGCTAATCTCTGTAGGTGTAGTCTCTGTAGGGGAGCAGCCTTAACATTGTGGGGTAGCAAAGCTTCGGGAGATATTTTCTGCACACACTGCCAACATCCACACATGGACCGGGGGGGGAAAGCCTGGCATTTCCTTGAGCCTCACCCAGGTAAGACTTTGCCACTCCCATGGGGCTGAGACATTAAGGTCCTTGGCATGGCCAGCTCATGTCTACACACATCCACTCAGGACTTCACACACTCAGAACTTCCTCCACTCCCCACACAGGCTGGCATGTTTCACTGTCTGCTACAGTGAGAACAACAGAGCAGCTGTCACAAGTTTTCTTGCCATGAGGCACAATCTGGGGCTTGCAGTGTCTCTCTGTTGGCCATAACAATTCCCGTTTCTTCACTTCCCTGCTTGTAAGTCTGCACGACTCTGCAGCTGGCTCTTTCTGACAAGTCTTTTCCTATTCTGCTGGCTGTGAATTTGCTTCTTTTACAAAGCTGCATATTTCTTCGCCATAGAGGTCATGGAGCATCACAGTATTTTTCTTCATCGTTTTTCCTTTAGTTTCTCCAGCAGAATTTAGCCATAGCCATGCTCCAGTGATTTTTCATGGAAAACGAGGCACATGGCAACCATTGATCCATGAGCACCTTTCCTCCCTAAGAACACACACCAATGTCCCAGCCACCCCATCACAACCTACTGGGAGCATTTACTTTTATTAATATAAGTCTTTCAGAGATGACTTAAAGACAAGGGAGGGTGACTATAGGCTTTTTGTAAATCCTGCTCTCTCTATAAAAAGTCTTAAGCTCCTGAGGATTTCAGTGTCCTGTGTGGGGGCATCTTGGAACCAGTTTCAAGGGAGTGATTATATGTTCATCGTGGTATGACTATCTTGCAAAACTGAAACTCTTTGCTTATTAAATAACCCTTGTTTCCCCTTCTGCAGTCCCTGATGACCCCCATTCTAGCGTGTCTCTTTGTCTTGGACTCCTCTGTGTAACACCTATGAATGGAACCATACAGCTTTGTCTTATTTTCACAGGCTACTTTCCCTTAACATAATGGCCTCAGGATTAATTCTTGAATAAGAACTTCTTTTAAAAGCCTGGGTGGTATTTCATCATATATACAGACAGATCATGTTGTTTATCTAGTTATCTACCCATGACCACTCAAGATGCTTATATCTTTTGGTTCTTGTGAACTACATATGCTGCCATGAACATGAGTGGACAGCCAACTCTTAGGGATCTGCTCTCAGTTTTCCTCCCCCTTCATTTTTTCCATTTTGGCACACTTTTAATCACGCCCACCTAATTCTTTTGAATATGTTGTAGAGAATATTTAATCTCAGATGAAGGTATCTACTTGGCCTTATATTATTCAGTTCCCAGGTAAAAGACACAACACCTTCATATTTATGATAAGCCTTTAGTACACTAGAGCTGGGCAGATATCTACCCTCTAAGCTATTAGTATCTACTTCTCTATCAATAACCCTGAGTTATGACTTGTCATGTTCCATCTGGGCTGTTCATAACTCCAATTGGCCAGCCCTCATGGCCATGTTTTCATGATTCACCTACCCCACTGCATCTTCTCCTTTCTCTATTTTCTTTTCTTGGTCCAGCCTCAGACCCCAAGCCTGGGGAACTCAAACTCCACCTACCTCTCTTCTGCCCAGCTATAGGTTGTAGGCATCTTTATTGACCAATCAGAGTTGACTTGGGGGGGGGGGAGGTTACATAGCATCGCTTGGTCTGTGTGAGGATCTCTCATCCCTGATGTAACGAGTGCCAGCATTTAGCATTACAACATATACTTAAATTAAGGAGCAAGGTGTGCACAACGAAGGCTGGTAAGTATGAGAATTTGTAGGCCTAGACCTTCCTGTATAGAATTCAGCATTACAATATATAGCAACAGACCAAACCTCAAAAGAATATGCATACCAGACTAAACCTTCTGATAAGTTTCCTTTTCAAAAAGCTACTTTAAAAGGAGCATCAAATTCTCTCAGATAGCCTCTTCATGAAAAAAATATATATATATATATATTTTAAAACATGCTGCGACTGAGTAGCCATCAATTGGAAAATGAAGCAGACTAATTTACTGAGAGGTTCCCGGTGCATGCTCACTAAGGCAAAGGGCAGACGGGTTAGCGTGTACGTACAGTCTCATTTTATTTAAGTGACAAGTAAAGGTCTGTGGTAGATTTTGGAGAGACCGTGAGCTCTGGAGACACTGCCAAGCAGCAGCTGCTTGTGGAACAATGTGGGTGGCAGCCTACGGTCACACTGATACTATAGCAATCTGCCTCCTTCACTTAAAATGGCTCCCCCATTCTGTCTTCTGCTGTGTAGTCTACCATTTAAAAAGGGATCCATTTTCACAGTGATGGCTTTCACGGACAGCACCTTACACAGGCAGGCTGTCAGTGTCCTAGCATGCCTCTGTCTGATTACTTCGGATTCTGTATTCTTTTGAGGATGAATCTGTACTATGGAAATGCAGTTTACCAGACTGCACTGTGAACATTCCTGTGCTTCTCTGTGCTCCAGGTTGAATAATTTTTTTAAATCTTTGCTAGGGATTGGAGGAGGGGAGGCAGCCCATGAAAGGGAACCGATGCCCTGGAAAATCAGGGGTTCCCCTCCTCCTGCTGATCTGTGTGACAAGGAAGACAACCCTCTTTTGTGAAAGGCTTGATGACTGGATGTAGGCTTTTAAAATTCAAATTCATGGGTACTGGCCATGGGAAAACACCGAGCCCCATTGAGAAACAAAGACCAAGGTGCCCGCGTCCACATGCTTTTGCTGCATTCAAGATGCGGCATTTTCTCTGCAGATCCCAGTCTTTTGCTACCTAAGTGGCTGATCCCTACAGAATCCCACTGCAGCAGGAGGACGGGGCTCCTAGCCCCCCATCCAAGTAGTACCTTCATTCTAGAGCTCTAGACAGCGCTGTGCAGCACAATAGCTACTTATTTCTAAGAGGGAAGGGGAGAAAGGAAAGAATTGAAGGGTGAACCGAGACAGCAGAGTCCAGGAGCCCTTTCGTAGTGCCCACCCACGGCTACTATATGTGGCTTCGACCCCTTTCTAGGTCCAGTTCTCTGAGTATTTGGCTCTTTCACATAAATGCTAGGATGACAATTTCCCGATCTTTCTATCAATTTCTAGCAATGAGAAGGGCGGGTGGGGTGGGGGAAGAAATAACCAGGGACCTGCAGCTTTTGCAGTCTTTCTTTCAATTCCTTCTCATTCATTGGCAAAAAACGTGTGTTGCCTAGGAAACCGAGTACGTTTCGGCTGTGGGGGTGGTGAACTGAACTTTAAGTGGTGACTATAAGCTAGTTACGCGCAAAAATCCTGAACTAATGTCCCGTGATTTCAAAAAAATGGGTCAAAATGCATTTTTCATCAAGAAAACAACATTTTTGAATTTTACTACGTATTTATATAAAAAATCTCCTTTCTATCCAACCCCTTCAGTTGCTTAACACAATGACCCTTTGTGTACAATAAATGCACAGTTGGGAATTTGCCCTTGAAAATAATCTGACATTTGTAAAAGCACATATCATTGTGACTGTTTAGGTCTCTCCCTGTATGAAACAAATGTTGGTTTAGATTTTGCAGAGACACTTCTGCACCTGTATTTTAAAGGTTAGTTCATCATTAAAATTAATTGGTATGTAAAGATCATGAACTACATTGCCTTAAAATGTTCGGGTCTGGTGTAGGGAGAGGAATCTAATATAAAGAGCAAAAACAAAAGCCGGGCACCCGTCTGATTTTGCTTCCTAGTAGGTTTTCCTTCGAGTTATATGAAATGGGCTTTTTTGTTGTTGTTCAGAGAGCCTTTAGGGAAAGACGAGGCTGTTGCCAATATTACACACACACACGCACAAGCACAAAGCGGCTTGTTGTAAAAATTAAAAATGTGAAGCACTGTATACTCAAAGACAAGTCCTGTATAGACAGTGAGACAAAATGCACGAAAGGAAAGCTGATCCTAGACCAACAGGCTTCCCCCAGGCGGTCCAGGTTTCAGGATGATTTCTTGTCACGAGGTTCCAAACCTCTTCCTCCAAGAGAAATCCGAGAGGAAAGGCCTTTTCATGTAGAGAATCATAAACACGAGTTTTTAATCAGCTACCTTACAAAGATCTTGCTCTGAAACAGAAGCTGAGCAAGGAACCCATTAGGTGAGAGAGGCAAGCTCAGATTACAGGGTTTAGAGTTGAGCCCCCGGGGCTTTGGGATTGCTCTTTGACTGGTTCAGCTAGGCGGGACCGCTGCACAGCGGCATCTATAATCTCTGTGCTGTGACACCCTCTCGGTGTTACTTCCAGGTCAACTGAGCATCGCAGCAGCCACCCTTCAATAGCCCTTTTGGCTATGAATGTAGCCACCTCCCCTGAAAGCTTGGGCGCCCGGGAGACAGTCCGAGCCCTGTCATTAACTCGCTGGGAAATATTCCTCCTTGGGAAATATTCGCTCTTCATGCTTCTACATCTGTAGGAAGACTTGGGTGGAAAAAAATCCAAATCAGGGCCTGGATCCTTGGAACCCTGTTACTGGGCATGTGGGCACACCTTCACTGTTCTTGCCTCTTCTCAACCTGCTGTGAACTGAACACCCGCAGCCGAATCTGGCCATAGAGTTCCAGTCTGGGCACCCTGGTAATCTCAGGCGGCAAGGCTTTTGTTCTGGGCTGCTTCTCGTGGTGCATTAGAATTCAGTTTAAAGCCGGTCCTACCCCCACTCCTCTTGCTGAAAGGAGAAGCGATGACAGCTTGCGGATGGTTCAAGCAGGCCCTCCCTCCCTTAACAGCTGCGAGCTCTATCCTATAGTGAGACCCTGAGTCACTTGGGCCTCTCTCCTTAGAGAATAAAGGGGGTCACATCACTTTCTAAGCCACTAGCCCGGGGCGTAAGAAAGCGGTGACCTTCAACCTGGCATAGCAGAGAACAGGCTCTGACACCCTTTTTCCTCTCTCCCTCAGAAGCACACAGGTTTATCTCACACACGCGCAAAGATAGTAACAAAGGGATCGGTTTCTTCCTCGAATACCTAGAAAATGCGGGTTTGAAGGGAGAGTGGATGCAACGCGTCTGCGCACGCGCTGTGAGTGCGCCTGGGTCTGCGGTGGTCTCCGGTTAGCTCACCGCGCTGCAGTTTTTAGGCGTGTCCCTCTACTCGCCATCCGCAGCATCAAGGCTGGGACCTGGTAGTCACTGCAAATGAAGACAAGAATGCTCTAGGCGTCGACGGTTCTCGGAACTCACCTTCTTTCCTAACTGAGGATGAACTAAACGCTGGGATGGACAGCGCCTGGCTGGCTTTTAAACAGTTGTGGAATACATCCCACGCTTTTGTGAACTCCTTTGTTTCCCCGACAGGCCCGCCCCCCAGGACTCCACCCTCACTCTGCCCGCAACACAGTTCACACACCGCAGCCTGCCACACCTACTCCATCACTCAGGAGGAACAAAAGCCAATCACAGGGTGAAAGGAGACATTGGAATCAGGAGGAGAGCACTGTGTATTCTTGGAGTGGTTGAGGCAGAGGTAGGCTCAGAGGTCCTTCTACCCCTAAATGCTGCTACTACAGCAGAGGAACAAGCATAGTCAACAAAGACAAAGGCAAGGCTAAGATGCTCCAAAGTGTTCAAAGTTGTGATCTTTTGGATTTTTATTTTTCTAATTACACTCGGCTTCACGGGACCACTAGTCTTTTTCTAAAGTTCTATGTAATGGGCATGTGCGCCTGGACAGTCATTGACCTCCAGAGATGAAGAAAGGGGCAGTATTCTCGCCAAGTGCATTGGCTTGGTGAAGCCTGCTCAGCGTTAGAAGAGGAATTGCTCGGGTAATGCAAATTACCCTAAACCTTCCTACCTCTGCTCAGTCGCAACACCGGACTGCACCTGCTGCACCCACTCATTACCAGCTCCTTCTCAATCCCCCAGCCTGTGGTACTAAACCACCCCGCCTCACTACACTACAGCAGTCTTCACGCTCCCAGTTCCCAGTTCCCCATACTCAGCTTGCCCTTCTCAAGTCCGAGACAATGCTCAGGCCCCAGCTTCTGCCAAGAACCCCCACTACTCACAAGGTCTTCACGCCTGCGCTGATTGGCCACAAGCCTATAGTCCAGCCCCCCGGACTGTCCCTGGGGCTCAGAGCATTACGTCAACCCAGCCTGGAGAGCGCTAGCTAGAACGGGACTGGGGGCTTTGGCTGGTGGGCGCGGTCTGCTTGATTCGCCCCACCCTCCCTACATAAAAGACCGAACCCACCCGACCGTCGCCCTCAGCCCGTCGGTTCCGGAGTAAGTTCCAGGTGGCCCAGCAGTGGGTGTGGAAGGGCAGGATCATCAGACCCACTGACACAGACTCAAGGCATCAAGAAGCTAACGAGGCACCATGCGAGAGATCGTGCACATTCAGGCGGGCCAGTGCGGTAACCAGATCGGTGCCAAGGTGGGCTCACTGCTTAAGGGGTGGGGGAGGGACCCTAGCGGAGCTCCCCTCGGGATACTTGGGCTCCAAAATAAGGCGCGGTCCTAGGTAGAAGTCCGGTCTCGCCAACGGCGGACCTGACTTCTTGTTTTGTGCAGTCGGATGGGCGTGGTCTCAGAGGCGACTTTAAAGCAAAGGGGTCTCATACATTTTCCCTGGAACTGTTGGGAATTTGGGCTGCCCCCTTTTCCTTTCCTCCCTAATAGCCACGAGAGCCTAAAGAAGACGTGGGTGTGTCTGTTAGGCTGTGCGCGCCGGTCTTAGGGAGGGGCCGCGACACAAGGAGAATTGATTTTGCTCGCTTGAACACTAGGCGAGCTGCGGGGGAGGGGAGAAGAACGATTGCCTGGCGGTCTCTGAACGTGCTTTGAATTTAAAACATCACCCTACAGCTCCCTGCTTCACTCTCCCCGCTGGCCTCCTTTTCTCTGTGCCTATAGTCCCAGCGCCAGTGGTGGCTGTGACTTGCAAACCCAGCTTGGGCTGTGTTTTTCACACACACACACACACACACACACACACCCCTACCTCCTGCTGAGAACAGCTGTTCACATGGGAAACCGCCCAGTTTCAACTTTCTGATCCTGTACAATGGAAGCCTTAAGGCTGTGCCCCGGTCATGCCACTCAATAAAGCGTTTGCAAGTCCTGTTGTTAAAAACACTCTCTCTCTCTCTCTCTCTCTCTCTCTCTCTCTCTCTCTCTCTCTCTCTCTGGGGGGGGGCTTCTCATTGAGATTGGGGGTGGGGTTGTGCATAGCTAAATACAGCCTTTTTATGTCACAGTTTTGGGAGGTCATCAGTGATGAGCATGGTATCGACCCCACTGGAAGTTACCATGGAGATAGTGATTTGCAACTGGAAAGAATCAATGTATACTACAATGAAGCAACTGGTAATTATTTTTAACACCCCATCTTCAATTCTAGCACCCTTAAGTTCTGCTCTTATTTGAACCCAGGAGAAGGTGGTCTAACTACTTTAGGATGACCAGTTTTTTGGGGTGGGGTAGCCTTTTCTGTGCCAACCAAACCTTTTGAAAGCTTGGTCATAATAGACCTTTCTTTGTTTGGAGTACCACCAATCAGCAAGGAGGTGGGACCAAGCCCTTCTCTATAGAGCACACTGCCTGAAGGGCTAAACGAGCTCCTGTTCCCCTGCAGGTAATAAATATGTGCCTAGGGCCATCCTGGTGGATCTGGAGCCAGGCACAATGGACTCAGTCAGGTCTGGACCATTTGGGCAGATCTTCAGGCCAGACAACTTCGTGTTCGGTGAGTATGTGGCATAGCTGAAGACTGACGGGCACAAGGTGCCAATTACTACTAGCACAAGGGTGGAGAAGTGTGATAGATTGGGAGCATAAATAGCATCCAGGAGTGTGGCAGCTAAACCTTAGTTCAGGCTTTGAGGCAAATGCATCTTAGCTTTTTCAAAGCCAGAGGTACTCTGTTAACGCATTTATAATTGTATTGCTGACCAGATAGTTTATTGTTTTAATATTTATTGGCCATTAGTGATAATTTGAAATAGCTTTATCTGAGAAGTAATTTTTTTTTTTTAAGAAGGAATTTTCCCAATCATGGCTGACTTAATCCTCCTTTGCTCTGGCAGGCCAGAGTGGTGCAGGAAATAACTGGGCAAAGGGCCACTACACAGAGGGTGCCGAGCTAGTGGACTCTGTCCTGGACGTGGTGAGGAAGGAGTCAGAAAGCTGTGACTGTCTCCAGGGCTTCCAGCTGACCCACTCACTGGGGGGAGGCACTGGCTCAGGTATGGGGACCCTGCTCATCAGCAAGATCAGAGAGGAGTACCCAGACCGCATCATGAACACCTTCAGCGTCATGCCCTCACCCAAGGTCTCTGACACTGTGGTGGAGCCCTATAATGCCACACTCTCTGTGCACCAGCTGGTAGAGAACACAGATGAAACCTACTGTATCGACAATGAGGCTCTGTATGACATCTGCTTCCGCACCCTGAAGCTGACCACACCCACCTATGGCGATCTCAACCACCTGGTGTCAGCCACCATGAGTGGAGTGACCACCTGCCTGCGCTTCCCAGGCCAGCTGAATGCAGACCTGCGCAAGCTGGCTGTGAACATGGTGCCCTTCCCACGCCTGCACTTCTTCATGCCAGGCTTTGCACCTCTGACCAGCAGGGGCAGCCAGCAGTATCGAGCCCTGACAGTGCCCGAGCTCACCCAGCAGATGTTCGACTCCAAGAACATGATGGCTGCCTGCGACCCACGCCATGGCCGCTACCTGACCGTGGCCGCCATTTTCCGTGGCCGCATGTCCATGAAGGAGGTGGATGAGCAGATGCTCAACGTGCAGAACAAGAACAGCAGCTACTTCGTGGAATGGATCCCCAACAATGTGAAGACGGCCGTGTGTGACATCCCTCCTCGTGGCCTCAAGATGTCAGCCACCTTCATTGGCAACAGCACTGCCATCCAGGAGCTGTTCAAGCGCATCTCGGAGCAGTTCACTGCCATGTTCCGGCGCAAGGCTTTCCTGCACTGGTACACGGGAGAGGGCATGGACGAGATGGAGTTCACCGAGGCGGAGAGCAACATGAATGACCTGGTGTCTGAGTACCAGCAGTACCAGGATGCCACGGCTGATGAGCAGGGCGAGTTTGAGGAGGAGGAGGGCGAGGATGAGGCTTGAGTTCCCATGACCAAGCAGGTTAGGGAAAGCTGAGATGAAAGGAGGGGGTGGGGGGATCTTAATCTGTGAAAATACCTTGGCAGTTGAAGGAAGGAAGATGGTCTTAGGTTTGTGCTGGGTCTCTGGTGCTCTTCACTGTTGCCTGTCACTTTTTTTCTCTTTTGTAATATCAATAACATCAATGTAACACTTGAGATCTTTCTGAACTCCTGTTGTAATGGCTAAAATCACATAAACCTTTGTGTCCTAACGGTGTCCTCTTTTCTTTCACTTCCTTTCTCCTTATTAAGCTCTTTATTATCAACTTAATCCGCCTTTCTGAACACATGATATTTTTTTCCTTTAAAAAAGACTGAAAGCCCAGGCATTTCCTCTTTGGGTATGCTATTAAGTTGAACCAAAAATGACCTTACTCAGTTCCACAGGAGAGAGCAACCTAAATTTTAAAATGTCCTTTGGTACATGCCTTGTTTATTGAAAGTGTGTTTTTATGTAGACCTTACCAGGCCTTTATCTCCTTTAAGTTTTATTTAAGCAGTTACTTAGAGGCACACTGCACAGCATTTAAAAGAGAGTGGAAAATTAGTTTCCTCTTCTGTGTGCTTTGATCCAGCCTTCCTCCCTGAAGAATAGCATTATCAATACTGTTGATTATTGATAGTAATCACCAAGTTATATTATTTTTATGATGCTGGGAATCAAGCCCAGGGCCTTCTTACACACACTCAGCAAACATTATACCACTGATTTACCTCTCCAGCCCAACACTGTGTTCAAGGGGCATTCATCATGTAGCTATCAATGGTTTATTTGGCCTGCTCTTTAGCCGTGGACCTGCCGGGCATTAAGACTTTTTTTTTATACATAATACTACAATGAATAATTTTGTGCATGTATCATTGTGCACATAAGAAAAGCTATTTATTTCTATAAGAGGGATTTCCAGCCTTTTTTAAGTTAATAAAGTTATGAGCATTTAGGAGCATAACAGAGTTAGATATTTAATATGTGCATTCTCAGGTTTCTTCCCAGCCATTGTGTTCACAGTTTTACAAACTTTGTGCCAACCTTTATTTCAGCTTACTTGGAAATGCAAATTCTGAGTGTTTGGGGAGTTTTCCTTTAAATAGTAAAAAATAAGAATTTTCATAGTTTATTTCTTTCTTACCATGAAGACCTGGGATCTGAGATTTGTACTCAAACCAGATATAGACTTGAATTCAACAATTAAAGGAGCTATAGGGGTCCAGTCACCTATAGGTTCTCATTTAAGATACTTCCATGGGAGGAGTTATAAAGAAAATGGGTTTTTTGTTGTTGTTGTTGTTTGTTTTTTGATTTTTTAAAAATTCTGTATAGGTCTACTGCTTTAAAAGGAGGGCATAAAGAATTTTATTTTAAAAGAGGTTAAAACATACTTGGAAGCATTCCAAGGGGAAGTATGAGCAGTGTCATTCTAAATAGTGTTAAAGAAAAAAAATCATCCACCACTAAGCTCCATAAATGGAAAACAGCAGCAGTTCATTGTGTAAGTATAGATCATAGAAGCCTGACAGAGCAAGTAGGGTTCAGTGGCTCAGGTTCTTCAGTTCCAACTTCTATATTTAATGGCAGGCTGGCAGGTGTCAGTCCTGGCTGAGCTGGTGTAAAGCTTCAACAACCTCATTGAAGTGTGACATTGGTTTTAAATGCCCCGAACACTTGGGGCAGCTGCCAAGGCCTGCTGGACCTGTCCTTTGGTTTCACATTTCCCGACAACCTGTCAGACACATGACAGTAATTTTGGAAAAGGGGGGAGGGGGATGACTGCCAAGTACCTCGTGGTATACTGGAAGTGTGCATCTCTTTCATACCTTGTAGGAAAAGGACAGGCAGGTGCCAGCCAGCCCTTCCACATAGCCCGTTGCACATAGATCAAGTTTATTTTGGCACAATGAGAAGGGTGGATGCCCAATGGACCATGTAAGCAGATGCTCCGGATCTTATGTCGACTTTAAATACATTATTAGGAAAAGCACTCAAAGATGAGAAAAATGTTTAGACACTTGGATTGGGAGATACTATTTTTAAAACACTGGTTTCCTTTGGTGGGTGGCCATTGTGTACTGGGATGTGGGATGTGTGTGATGAGGGTGAGTGTCAGGCAGTGCTGATGAGATGAGTAGTGATGGTGGTAGCAGTGGTTGTTCTTAACTTCCATAATGTTCCATGTCTCCCTAATGGGCTTTGAGTGGAGTCTTCACTTTGAGCAAGTAAGGTTCCCAAACTATAATATCTGCTACAAGGCCTAGATGTTGGTATTAGGATAGAGAGTTCCAGTTATCCTGAGGCAAGGAACCAAGCTGCTGACCCAGCCACAGCAGCCTAAGGGGTACTCCAGTGTTTTTTAAACTAATAGCAGCTTGGACTAAAATCTTCAGCGCTTAGCTCACTTCATTTGCTCTTTTTATACAGTTCGGGCCTCGGGGTCTGGGTTCTTCCACAGACTGTTTCACTTGGGTTGTGTTATGCTCGAAAGCACATGAGCATTCGAAGAAGGGAAAGATGAATATCCAAAGAAAAACCTAAACATGTGTTGGGTTTGGTTCTGGTCAAAGGGCCAATAGGTGTCCCTAATGAGGTCACCATTTGAAAATGGCGTCTACTTTCTTAGTTTTAAAGTTACATGTGCACATGTGCGGATGCGATTGCGTTTGCGAGAATAGTAATATTTTATTGGTAGTCAACGCTGAAAATTAACGGGGAGCTAAAGGAAGCTGGGGGCACATGAGGGACCCTCAAACAACTGACACAGCAAAGACTTCCCTCCCACAGATGAGCTCTCACACATCCTAGTTTGCATATGACTTGTCCTAGCGAAATCTGCCTAGCAACTCTTAGAATGTTGATTTCCTGAGCCAGTCAGCAGTGTCCTTGTTTTCTAGGCATGTTTCAAAGTCAAGCCATGTGCACAACTTGGAAACATTCATTCTTGTGTTCATTTCTTAGCCACCATCATCTCCCTTTCAGTTAATCGTGAGGTATTCCGACCGTCACATACCCACAAAAATTTATTTTGGTGCAGCCTATTTCACTACATAAGATTTAATAGACAAACCATAAAACTTGACCACTTAAAAGAGTGCAGGTGCTATAGAAGACAACCTACTTTCTGAGTGTAACAGTCATTACTGTCTTAGAGCAGCTGTGACTAACAAGACCATCAGGATGAGGATTGCTAAGATTCTCATAAAAGGGGGAGGACCTTTACTTCCTCACCTAGATCCTGGCTACTCTTCCCTCTGTCCTCCTCCTGACTGTGTGTCTTCCTGCATTCACCAGTTCACCAAGCTAGTCTTGGAGAAACCCTTCCATTAGTCTGTTGATGGTGACCCTTCTTGAATGGGTCGTGGTAATGTCACACAACAGAGAGCTTTCAGAGAAGTGAACATGTGAAGGTTCCTAGAGGTTGTATGTCCAGCGAGGACATGACACCTGTACCCATTACCACATGCCCTGTGCTATGCGTCACCTTGTCTGATGCCCATAGTTTATGATTCCTTTTATAATGAACCAGTAGACTTAAGGGCTTCCCTGAGCTCTGTAAGCTGGGAAATTAGTCAAGTCTAAGAAGAGGTTAATGGCGGCCACAATTTACAGTCGTTAGTCAGAAATATAGGGAGTGACCAATTGGTTGCCACTGACATCTAGAGTGTGGGGCAGTCATGGGGGTCAGAGCCCTAAAACTGTGTGATACAATACTGCTGCTTCCAGGAAGTTAGTGACATATCTGGATTGAACTAATGGACATCCAGGTGGTGCCCACTGTAGAATGGCTTACTTTGGTGAGGAGAAATCTCATGTTTGGGGTTATGGAAGTATTTTGTATTATGAATATGGAGGGAAAACCCATTTTTCCATGAGTAATATAAATAAGGGTCTCTTACATTCAAAGATAGCACTAGGAAGGGAGATAAGCTTATGAAGTGTTTTCGACTGAGGAGAAGCTGGATTTCCTTAAGCAACTGAAAACAACATTTAAAACTTCTTGGCCCACATTTCTGAGGAGATCTGGGTATGTTAGGATGGAGATCATTCAATGTTGTATGGCTGTATGGTTTTCCATGTCTGTATCCCAACATGTCTTCCTCTTATTTTGAGGCCTTCCTAATTTTAAGCTAATAGATACAATATATCCAAGACTTACAGATAACATGTTTCAATGACCCCCAATGGAATGTTTATGCCAGGCTATGCTGGTCTCAAAAATTTAACAGCTTAAAATGGTAGGATCTTTTTGTTTGTTTGTTTGTCTGTTTTCTCTCTCCACCACAAATGTGTTTGCTGCCACTTGTGTGTCTGGTCACCAAGGAAAGGGGATCTATTTTGGTGGACTGGGTGATAGGAGAAGGCACAGGATACACTCAAAAAATGAGCCTCTATGGCCACATGGAGGGTGTTTCCAGGATATTGGTCAGGGACAGAAACTATTAAGACAAAGGGTTGGAGAGACTGTGGAAAGAAGCGGGTGAGATGTCCACAGCCAGAGTCAGTGGCCAGTGTTTCGCAGGACTATTGAGACATGTGAGCCTTTGGAAGTGAAGATAGGAAGACACATTCAGCAGCTACATTATTCATAGACACAACTCTGAGGCACAACCATTCCCTGAAGGAAATAGACTCTAGCAAGCTGTCATTCATCTTCACAGCTTTCTTTCAGTTCTCTGACTGAATAGGTATGTGACACGGTTTGAATATGGTTCATTTCCAACAATAATCACATGGGGACTTCATTCTCTGATGTAATGATGGTGAAGTGTGCTGACTTCTAAGGATGATAAGTAGGTCATGGGGCATCCAGGGAAAGGATTAATGTGGTCCCTAAGGACAGATTAGCTCCTTTAAATTGGGTGATTGTGAGACTGAGCATGGCCCGTTCTCTCCCATTAGTGGCTTCTTTTTCTTTTTCCTCTCACATATGTGTTCCTAACACATATGTTGTGCATAGCCACGACTCTTACCAGAGCCCAGAAAATGCTAATGTTACACACTTAGAGGAAGTGTGGGTAAAATGAGCCTCTATCCTTTATAAAGCAATAAGATTCAGAAATTTTATTATAACCATACAAAACAAAACAGCACAACATGGTTTTAGTTCATTAGTGGATAGGAAAGGAAAAGAGAATCTACATTTAATGAGCACCTACTATGTGCCAGACTTATTACCATTTAGTCTATAGTGGAGAGAGACCTCAGTTGTAATTGATGAATCTGGGAAACTTTTATTGTTTCAGCTTTGTACATCCCTGAATAAAACAATTTATAGTATGTGTACAGAGGTTCAAGTGACATTAATGTACACAGGAATAAGAAAGTGATCATACCCGATATTTGTGAGCATGTGCTCCCTGCCATACTTTAATGTCACTTAACTTTTCCAAGAATAATATACAGTTTGGGTACTATTGATTATGTTCCAATTCAGTTTTAAACTTTCTTCCAAAAAGAGTGAGGAATTATTGGCTCCCATGGTTGAAAAGCCCAGAAGCACATCTTTCAGGGCAATATCTAGATTCTAGACATACGTTTCCCATATAAGCTATGAATGCAGAGCGATATAAAATCATAAACTTACTTGAGACATTATGAGAGTACTTCTTTTGTAACTTGATTGTGAGGTTCTTAGGTGTGAACTCTGTAGATGGCAAGCCTTGGTACAGGGTCAGAAGTTGGATGTGCCTGAACTGGATCACCTCTGGGCTCTGCATCCCTTGTTTCATCTTCACTCTTTGCACCCTAGTGGTGATGACTTGAGGCTCATATCACCCCATTGCTACAAAGAAATATCCAGACTAGCCATGGTCCTAAGTCAGATGCCTATCTCTGTATCAGTCCCTGCAGGCAGGAGGAACAGGACAATGATTGGTCAGTCTGGCTCTTGTGTTCATTTCTTAGACTGACAAAGAAGGGCCAGAAGGTTGGTAAATCTTGGCTTTTAGGGAATGGACTTAAGCCCCAGAATCATTCAGTTGTAAATAAAGGACACAATCTTACTCTGAAATGCTTGAGGTTTGTTGTGTGTAAGACCAAAAAGGAATCACAGCCAGTTACGAAGGGCCATGAGAGCACGGGGGTCTGATCCAGAGATAAGCAAATCTCCAAGATTCCAGCTTGTCAACAGGTTTAAGCCTACATTCAAGGGCTTGAGACCATTTGACTTGTTCCTTACCTTGCTATCTTTTCTCACTCTCTGTATGAGTTCAACACTAGATATTAGCTGGAAAAAAAACAAAAACAAAAACGGAGAAACACATTTTCTTCAACAGAAAATGCTGCACTTCCCCATTATGCTGCTTAGATCTGAATGTCCCCCCAAACTCCCCAGAGCGTGGAGCTCTTCAGAGATGGTGGGAACTTCAAAGTAAATCCTACTGAAAGGCCTTCTGGTCAATGGAGACACGCCCTCAAAGGAGATTCTGAGGGCTGAAGAAATGACTCACCTGTTAGAACACTAAATACTCTTCCAGGGGGCCCAGGATCCGTAGCCAGTACCCAAACTGTGGTTCACAACCATCTGTAACTCCAGTTACAGGGAATGGAATCAATGCCCTCTCTTGGCCAGCTTGGGCAGTAGGAAGGCATGCAATAGATAAACATGCAAACAAAATACCTATACACATAAGATACTTTTTTTAAAAAGGAGGGTAGAGCCGGGCAGTGGTGGTGCACGCCTTTAATCTCAGCACTCGGGAGGCAGAGACAGGCGGATTTCTGAGTTCAAGGCCAGCCTGATCTACAGAGTGAGTTCCGGGACAGCCAGGGCTACACAGAGAAACCCTGTCTTGAAAAACCAAAAAATAAAAAAATAAAAAAAATAAAAAGGAGGGTAGAATTCTGGAACCCGGTTCTTTCTCTTTATTTCCTAGCCACAAGGAGACTGGTATCACTCAACAATGTGTCCTTGCTATGATATGCTGCCTTACCACTGTAACAAAATTAAGGGGGACAAGCAACTAGAGGCCAAAGCCTCCAAGTCTATGAGCCCAAGTGAATCCCTCTCCTTCACTCCTTTTGAGACAGGAGATCTCACTAGGTAGTAGTCCAAGCTAGCCCCAAACTCTGCTCCTCTGGATGTCCCAGGGATGTAGCAGCATGTATCTTCCCTCATTCCAAGCATACTGTCCTATGCCTTTCCAGTCATGGAAAGCTGATATGGAAACACATCTATCTCTCCATTCACCTTGATATGCACCATTCTCTCTTCCCAGAATACACTACGTAGCTTCTTCCCAGGTACTCTGTCAGTGTGTGTGTGTGTGTGTGTGTGTGTGTGTGTGTGTGCATTCAAGGATGTGCTCATGTGTTTTTGTTAGTATGTTTGTGCACATGTGCATGGAGGTCAGAGGTCAATGTCAGGGGTCTTCTTTATTCAATTCCCACCTTAGATTTTGAAATAGGGTTTATCAGATTCTGCAATGCTGGCTTGACAGTTCCTGTCTCCATCGCCCCAGCACTAGGATTACCAGCATGAACCACTACACATTACCTTTAAAAAAAAAAAATGTGGGTGCTGGGGATTTGAACTCAGGTCCTCCTACTTTCATGGCATTCACTTTTACTGACTGAACTTATGCCCCAATTCCCTGCTTAGTTCTTAAATGGTATCCAGGTTTCATTTTTCTAAGAAAACTTCCTCTGTTCTGATGCCTTATACCCACACTCGGAAATTTGGTGTCATAGGAGCTGCCCAGGAACCCAGACTATTTCAGGCTGGTCTCTGACATCTTTTGCTTCAAGTTTAGCTGCTGCTTTACTTGTTTTCTACTGTTTTCTCTAGTTCCACTTTTATCTCCACTACTGGCTTATGTGTGTTTGTTTTCATTGTTTGCACGGTGAATTATAACATATACCTTACCACAATATGTCGTCAAACAGTGCCCTGGCGCCAGGCCCAAGAAGTGAACCTCCCGCAGCTACGCACTTCCTCTTGCTCCAGGTGTCCAGCCGGGAAGCTGTATCTTATTCCCACGTCTTTTGTAAACAAAGTCACTATTGCTTTAAACAACTTCATTAGAGATTCAAAAGGAGACAATGTACTCGCCCACATAGTTACCATTTCAGATCACAGCATTTCTTTGGGTACATACTGTTTCTTTCCTGCTTATAAAACTTACTTTGGTATACCCTTAAGGTGGCAATGAATCTGTCAGCTTTTGTTTGGCTTCAATTTTTTTAAAAAAAATGTACCTTGCTGTTCAAAGATGTTTTCACTGGAGATAGAATTTTAGGGTGATAATTTGGCTTCTCTAAAAGATGGCATTCTATTATCTCTTGGTTTGTATTAAGACATGAAGTCACCAGTAATTAATAATTTTATCTTCTTGTATGAAATGCTTTACTTTTCTGTTTTTATTACTAGTTTCCAAGCAGGGTTTAATTTTTTTAAATATTTATTTTGTATGTGTATGACTGCTTTGTCTGCACATATATCTGTGTACCACACGTCTGTCTGGTTCACAAAGATTAGAAGGGGGCATTGGATCCCCAGGAGCTACTGTTACAGACAGTTGTGAGAAGCCATGTGGTTGCTGAGAACTGAACCCAGATTCTCTGCAAGAGCAGCAAGTGTTCTTAACCACTGAGCTCTCCAGCCCTTCCTGCAGTTTAATATGCTGTATCTTGGCATGTTCTACCATGCTCAGCCTCCAGCTCCGTTGATGAATTTCCTTCTAGCAAGTGCTATTTCTGTGACCTATCAGACTTGGGCTCTGAATGCTGGTCTCTGATTCCAGCTCAGTTTAAACCCTGTCCCCCACTCCTGCACCCCCCACCCCTACACCCACCCCACCCCCGATCCACAGCATGGAAACAGCTTCCAGATAGTGTGTGTTGGGGAAATCACAGAACAACCTCCTTTGTTTCCTCTTTCTCAGGGATGGCTGTCACCATTGTCTCATACCCAGAGTCCCATTTTGCCCAGTTTGTTAGCTACTTCAGTTGGAGAAAACTATTTATTTATTTATTCTGGGGATTCAGCCTGGGATCTGGAGAACATTCCAGATAATGCCTCATCACTGTTCTTCCCACTCAGCTCCATCCCTAGCCTGTCAGTCAGTCTGTCTTTCTGTATACAAATTCCCTCACTGCAACATTTGTCCTGTTTATCTATTCTTATACGCCTGTTAGTTTAAACTTACTTATGATAGTTTTATTTTTTTTGTTTATCACCTTTATGGGTCTTTACTTTTTGACAGAATCTCATTTCAGAGTTCTCCTAATTTTAATATTATCTTTCATGTCCGTTATCTTTTCAAAACTACAAGCATATTTTTGCAGACGGTAAGTCCGTGAAGGCGGTGCTCTGCTCCTAGCTTCTCTGGCACTTCTTAACCCTGTTATGGTAGCCTCATAGCACTCAGCGACAGAGGCAGCAAGATCATGAATTCAGCCATCCTGGTTCCACACCAAAGTCTCAAAAACGAGGCAAATTACAGTTGTATGGAATTTGATCATAATCCTTATTTTATTTATTGGAACTGGGGATAAAAGCCTGGACCTTTCATAGGCAGGGCAAATACTCCACCACTGAGCTACATACCCAGCTCTATAACTCATCTTTAAATGAAATGAAATTTCCTACTCTCTGGGAAGAAAAAATGGTCATCCTCCCTAACCCCCCATGCCTCAGTTTAAAAACAACATGGTTATTTAGCCCCCACTTCTGTGGTTTTCATAAAACAATTTGAAACATTCTTTATAATTGTTTATTTTTTGAGTGTGTGTTGGGTGGTTATGACACCTGGAGGTCATAGGACAACTGTCAGGAGACTGTTTTCTCCTCCTACTGTTTGGGATCCTGGCATCAACTCAGGTGGTTAGGCTTGGTGGCAAGTGCCTCTACCCACTGAGTCATCTCCATAGGCTTTTGTTTATTTTGAATTGCCCACTTGGAAGATGTGCATCTGTGTCCCACCAAGACTCCTACAGGCTTCTCCTCTTTCCTTCAATGCTGCTAGTCTGCAGTGGTCAAGGAAACTGCTGCTGGCCATTTTTTCTGATCATCATAATCTCTGTTGTGAAGGGGCATTTTGATTGATTATTTTAATAATTCAGACTTTGCTTCTTGCTGAGCAAGATGGCACATGTCTTTTATCCCAGCATTTCAGGGGCAGGGGCAGGGGCAGGGGCAAGGGCAGAGGCAGAGAGAGCTCTGTGAGTTTCGGGCCAGCCTGAGCTACACAGTGAGACCCTGTCACCAAAATTAATTAATTAATTAATTATAAAAATAGAATTTGCTTCTCCATCTGTTTGGTAGATGGGGAAGGTGAGGGAATAGGTTAAAGGGGAATTCAAACTTGTGACCCACAACCTTTATCTCTGCATCTTCCAGATTAGCTCACCCCAACCAGAACATCTCGTCTCTTGCAGTCCCAACTGTCATGCTTCTGTGTCACTTGCCATTTACTTTAAGTTTTACTTTGACATAGTGATAATGATATGAATGTGCATAAATAGACCCTGACCTTCTAGGAGTGTGCAAGCTAGCCAGAGAAGCAGACACAAGCCCATACAAACGCCACAAGAAAAGTACAAGAGGAAATCCAAAGAAGACAGGGAGAATCTCTTCAGAAGAGCTGTTGTAGAGGAAACTGCATCTGTTATTCCAAGGCTAGAAGGCTAAGGGGCTGCATATTAGCCAGAGGCAGTTCTTACAGGAGACAAATCAAACCATGGCTCATGAAACATCTAGGGTATACTGTTATAGACAGTGAGCTGTCTGTACTGAGCACAAGCCATGCAGATCTTGCTTTTTTTGTTGTTTTATTTTGTTTTGTTTTTTCTTTTTTCTTTTCTGCTGCTAGGGATGCACACAAGGCCTTATACATGTGATCCATCATCAAGTCGTGTCTCTTTTATCTTTTGTTGGTTTTGCTTCCTCCTAGAAACATTGGCAGGCCCCTGAGAGGAAGATAGTGGCTGTTGCCAGGTGCAGACCCTATATCTTCCTCCTTGAGGCTGACACATCACCTCAGATTGCAGCTTTAGACTCTTCTGCTGAAAGAAGGAGACACTAGAGAACTTACATTCTTGACCTGTGACATTGACCCCCAACTGTTCCCCATCCCACTCGTTGGATGGCACTCATGTCATCATGCCTCTTTGTCTGGATAAAGGCCAAGGGGCTGATGTGTGTGCTGCATGGAGAGAGACAGGCTGTATTGTGTGCAGCTTTCTCTAAGTAGGCTTTCTAGGTGGAACTTTACAACAGAGCACCAACATATGGGTGTGGTTTGTGTTTATTGGAAAGCTACTTTATTTTGACTGTCAAATACTATATTCAATCTATTCAATCATTCAAGGGTTCTGTTGGAAAGTTCAAAAACACAGAAGACATGACTGTCTTTAGGACTTGCAGGTTTCTCTCAGTATACCTCACACCACTTCCCAACGTTCTGAAGCAAGCCTCAGATCACTAGGCAGAAGAGAGAAAGGTAGGAGTTGAAAGTCTTTCCCTAATCAGTTGCAGAGGGAGCCATGCAGAGGGAGCCATGCTAAGGGCAAAAATAGCCTGGAAGTAGTGACTAACAGAGGAAGAGATGGATGGAGAAAGGGTTGCCAGGTTCCCAGTGCCCATGCTCACTCACCCCAGAACCCACACAAAAGTCAGGAATGTCTGTAACTCCAGTTCCAGAGGGCAGAGACAGATGGCTCCTTGGAGTCTGCTAACCAGATGTTCTAGGTGAAACGGTGATCTACAGGTTCACTGAGAGACCCTGTCTCAAAAAAATTAGGTGAGGAGATTGAGGAAGACATTCTAATTCTCAGTCTCTGACTTCTACAAGAGTTTGCATAAGCAAGTACATCTGCACATACATGTGCACATAGACAAACCACACACACACACACACACACACACACACACGACTTAACTCTCCAAAGCCAAAGTTGACCATCCAAATCTGAAAGTGACATCATATCCAGCTTGAGAAGAACTTAGGTTGGAAAACAGAGAATCCTTTGGGAAGGCCAAGGCCTTTGTGTGGGTTCTGGGGACCTGAACTCAAGTCTTCCTGTTTATACTGTGTCCTAGTTTTATTCCTGTTGCTGTGATAGATGTCCTGAAAGAAACAACTAAAGGGAGAAAGGGTTTATGTTAGCACACACTACGTTATAGTCCATCATTGTGGTGAAGCCACCCTGGTTAGAGCTTGAGACTCTGGAAAGCATGGCATCCATAGTCAAGAAACAGGAAGAAGTTACTCATGTTTGCTCCAATCCCCTCGCTTCACTTTCACAGTCCAGGCTACAAACCAGGAAATGGTGTTAGACATTTTTAGGCTACATTGTCTCAATACAGTTACAGCAATCAACACAACCCCCCACAGACACAAGTGACTGTTCTAGTTTCATTCAGTTGTTGTGCCAAATACCATGCTCAAAAGCACTTTAGAGGAGGAAAGGCTTGATTGTGGCTTCCAGTGACAGTCCATCACTGAGGGAATCCAGGGCAGGAACTCGAAGCAGACACCATACAGAAGCACCATCTACTGGCTCACTCACCCCTAAACCCACACTTAGTCAGCTTTCTTTTATATCCCAGGACCCCTTACCCAGAGAGAATAGTGCCATCCACCATCAAAAGGGCCTCTATATCAATTAAAAATCAAGGCAGTCTCACCCAGACCCACCACAGACAAACCTGATAGAGATAATTACTTAATTGAGACTTTTCAAGTGATTCCAGGTTGTATCAAATCTACAGCTCATGCTAAGCAGGTCACTGACAATCTAGAAAATTCTTCACCAGGCCTCCCTTCCACACTGTGTGGACATGACAAAACTACCACACTCAGCAAGCACTTTATCCTTTGAGCAGTTTCCAAGTTCCTAAGTCATCCTAACAGAGCCTTCCACTGCCTCTGTACCAGCTGGCTTTCCACAAATGAGACAAAATTCCTGAGGGAACTGACTGAACAGACGAAATACTATTTGGGCTCATGGTTTTGGGTTATGTCCTGTTACTTTGAGACTGTGGCAAGATAACAAACACATCATGGTCAGAAAGGATGGTAAAAATATGGAAATAAATAAGTTTACCTCACAGTGGCTGGGAAGCCAAGAGAAGAGGGGGGAGCCAGGGCCCAGGGCCCATTTCAAGGATGTGCCCTGTATTGGCCAAAGGTTCTTTAGAGGACAGAATGGATAGAACGTGCACGTGAGTATATTCATACATAGATGCATGTGGCTTACAAAATAAGGTTTTGGTGACCTGACAAAGACTATCTGCACATAGGAAAGGCTACTCAGAGCACACAGCTAGACACTGAAGGGCTCTAGCAAACCTAAGCATGGCAAGCACAGACCTGAGAATGGCAAACATGGCTCTGTCAGGCCTTGCCCTCCCCCCATTTCCTCTACCTTGCAAACAGATTATATTCTTGAAGCTAGCCCCCAAGGTCCCTCACTCCCTCTTCTTGAGGCTGACTATCAAGATCCAGCTATCAAAATATTGAAGTCCAGAAATCAAAAGTCCCCTTCAGTTCACCTAATTAACATACCCAATTAAAACTGAACACCTCATCCTGACACCAGGTTATCCCCAATGTCCCTTATAAACTTCCATTTTCCTGTGGGCCACAGGTGTCTCCTCTTTATCCAGAGACAGCCCTTTGTCGATCTGGGACAAATGTCTCTTTCCCCTTTCTCTTGCCCTTCCCCTCCTTCCTCATTCTTCATCTCCTGTCTTTGTTTTTTATTCCCTGCTCTTTTCCTCTCTGAGGCAAATAAATCCTCTTTGTGCTAAGAACTTGATCTTGGGGTGTCTTGTGTGGATTCTGGAACTTTCAGATACCACAGCAATTCTATTCTGGAGCCAAAGGCTCCAGATTTCTGGTGAGTCATTGGTATTCATTCCAGGATGAAAGGCCAAAGTAGTTAGATTCTGATGACAATAGTGGCAGCAGTAGTGGTGGGAGCCACAGGGCTGGAGTCTCTGCAAGAGGCAAAGGCAGGAAGCACTGATTTTCCCTCAGATCTTGTATCCAAGTGCCTACTACAAAGTGTCACCCACAATGAGGGGAGCACTCCCCAAACACAACCCTCGAAACACCCTCAGAGACATGCTCAGAGGCACTGTCTCCTAAGTATTTCAGATTCAGTAAAGTTAAACAAAAGCCATTGCAGCCCCAATGATCTAGGTCCCTCCTCCTATAGGTTCTGCCTCATCAAGCTGGGGACCATGTGTGGGACATCCAAGATCCAAATTGTAGCACACTATTCTGGAAGTCTCCATGGCCCTAGCCTGGCATTTCTTGTCTGTCTCTACCACATGTCCAGCTCCCTCAAGCACTAACCAAAAAAGGGGGCTCTTTTGCTAAGTGTTCTTTGAAATACTCAGGGTATCAAGTTGCTTTACCTTCTTGCTTTCAAGTTGTGTGACTTTGAGCAACTTACTCAACCTCTCTGGGATTTCATTTCTTCATCTATAAATTGCAAATGATCATTGTACAGTCATTATAAGGCTGAACACAAATGAGCAGTGTATGACAATATTATGGCTTGTCATTGTTGATGACGTGAAAGGGATTGCAGAAGGAGCCCCACTCCCTAAACAGAAGGCACACCTCTGCTAGTCTCTCCTCTGGAGCCACGGCCAGCATACAGGTCAAAGAACAGGAACACATCCATGCCACGCTGTGACTGAGCAAGTGGGAGGCATGAGTCACATGTTGGACACTCTCCAGAGTATTAAGTTGAATCACAAGAAATTATGAAATTCTTTGGAGAAAACCATGAGTTCCTATCAGGTGACCCCACTGTCAGCCTTGTGCAAAGGAAATGGAGAGTACAGGGTTTTCAGCACCCCAATCCCCTACATCCTGAACTCTTCTCTTGTTCTTGTTTCTTATGATGAGCCACGACCCAGGTTAGATCTCAGTCCACATCCGGCTCTTCAGATTTGGCAACTGTGCTGCTTATCACCTGGGATCTCTGTAAGACCCAGTGGTCCGGAGGAGTAGCAAGCTTTTGGGACAGGGGCTGCCACAGTCCCCTGAAAAGGAGACTCCGGGATATGATGGCAGCTGTGACTGATTGCATCTCCAGAGAGCCCAGAGACTCCTTCCTCTTGCAACATTAGCACTCAAGACAGAATTAAGAAAGTGGCTGCAGGGTGGCAGCAGCACCTCTCAAGCTCCTGCCCTTCCCATATCCATGGTTTTCAGATGCTACACTTTTTATTGCCCCCCTATTAAGCCCACAAATTCTTTCCTCTCTTTTCTTGTCCTTCTTCACTGAGCATCTGTTCAGCCATATTTGATATCTGCCATGTGATATATGCTGCATATAAGGAAAACTCAGTTCTATGTGCTTCTTGATGTTGTCAGTTTGATTGAGAAGCCTTCCAGGGTGCATAGTACACATCCCCAATGTGATGGCATTTTTAGTTTGTTTTGCTTTGGGATTTTCAGGTGCTGGCCTTTGAACCTAAATCCTTTTACATGGCTCTACTACTACTAGGCCATAACCTTAGACTTTAGTGTGATGTTTAATGCTCTCTGGAAGTGGACATAAGCCATGGATAACTTAGCCCATCTTTTCCAGATCCCCTTCTGTCATTGCCTGCTGACCTGTTTCCAAGCCCCACATCCCTCTGACTTATGCTTCCATTTGCCATTTACCATCACAATGTTGACATTCTCCCACCCCTTACATAGGTTTTTGGGGAACTCTGGTGGGTTTCCCAACCTCCCCCTGGTTCTGACAGTTTTATGTGGAAGTTCTCCATGCTTCTTCCTCTGTGTAGCCTCAAGCTTCCCAAGTGTAAAAACTCATCTCCACCATTAGCTCATCAGCCAATCTTTGCTGTTGCATTTTGCTCTGAGCATTGTGTCACCTGACTGGAACTCCTGCTTGCAAGTTTTCCCATCTGAGCGGACCATGGACTTGACCTGCTTCCAAATCATTAGCTCTGGCTCCTCAGCAGCTGGCGAAGGGCTGGGCTAGAGACTGCGGAGGAATGAGAAATGTTTGGGGTGGATTTGCATCAGCTGTGGGATGTAACTTTACAGCCCAGCTGTCGGCTAGAGTGGATGAGAACTGTAGCAGAGAAGGCTGAGAAGAACACCAGAAAGGCAAGTGAAGGCTCGGGAGACATGCCAACAGTGTCTATCAAGAGCCAGGCTCCTCTGAGAAACTGAGTTGTCAGGGATTTTAGATCCCCTTTCACCATGGAAATCTTTCACCTTTGGGTATAATGAGTTAGAACACAAAGCCAAACTCTTTGCAGCTTCTAAAACTGGTTCTAGCTTGCTTCAGGAAGGTTTGCAGTGGCCAACTTTCCAAATCTGGTGACTATTGAAACCATTTCACTTTTATGTCAAGACCCACTCATCTTTTTCTCTCCCCCTCCCTCTCTCTCCCTCTCTCATTCTCTCTCTCTCTCTCTCTCTCTCTCTCTCTCTCTCTCTCTCTCTCTGTGTGTGTGTGTACAGTACCCATGGAGGCCAGAAAAGAAAGTCAGATTCCCTAGAGCTGAATTACAGGTGGTTGAAACTTAGATTTTCTGTATGAGCAGTACATTTTTAATGACTGAGCCATCAACTTTGAGTATTTTTGATTTGTGCTGATTTTATAATTCTGATGCCTGAAATAGTTACTTTTTAATTTTTCAATCTCTCCACAAACACAACCCACCATCTACCTGGGTCCTTGATTCTTTATTCCCTTTGATCCTCAACCCTTTGGCTGTTGATGTCTGAGCAGAGCAATGACACACTGGAAGACATTTCTGATTTTGTCCAGGGTGATAACCTGGTAAAAGCCAAGCTTCCTAAGATCACCATCCCAATTCCAAAATCTGAATCTTTTTGAGTGTTCCTAAGAGGGAATTTCTACACCTTTTTTTTTTTTTCATGCCCAAGATGATTCTAAACATTCTTAAAACTTACTTTCAGCCCTTGTGTATAAGGTATATATGAATTCCACGAATAGACACAAGTCCCCTGCTTAGGACATTTCATTAACATATAGGCAAATATTCCCAAATTAGAAGACATCTGAAATCCAAAAATGTGTGTGATCTCCTATGCATTTGAATGAGGGGTGTCTTTTATAATAGCATGAACTCCCCATTCCTGGGGCTTCCAGCCCCATGACCTTACCACCTCCCAAAGACCTGCTTCCTAACTCCACCACTTTAGGGATTAGGATTTGAATGAATAGATTTCTCAGAGACATATAAATGCCTTACCCAGGATCTGGTGAGACGGAAAGGAGAAACAACAGAGCCAAAAACTGGAACCAGAGACTAACTGGTTTAATCCACTTTCTAGGTCATACTGAATCATTTTGGGTGGCAGCACAAAGCCAGCACATTCCAGCAAGTACTTCATTTGAATAATGTCTTTGCTAACTCTGAGGGTGGCCAAGTAAAGGAAAGGTGAGCCCAGCAGTACAGAGCTCATGATGCACATGGCATTGTGCAATGAGGAAGAAAAGTGACCCAAAGAGGGAATCAAGTTCAATGTCTCAATCCCTGTGAGCCTACAGGCTGACAGTGTATGAAGACTGGCTTGGCCCTTCTGTCCTTTCTCCATGTGTGACCAAGCAAAGCCTCTAGGATAGTGCCTAAATTACAGGAGGACAAGAATGGGGTTGTAACTCCCCAGCCTGATCAGAATAAAAGCCAAGCTCAAGGCTAGAACTGTTAGGCATGCTTGTTTTGGGCAGTGCAGCCTAGGGTCCAGGAGTTAGGTGTGTCCAGGGCCTCAGTTTTCAGTAGCAGCTGAGGTTTTAGTGGTGGTGGTAGTGGATGTCGTAATGCCACCAGCAGCTGCTAGGCTCTCACAATGTGACACAATTTAGGAATGGGGTGATGTGTATGTGACCTGTGTATTTCACACTGACTGCACTAATCACTCATTGGTGGAGACTTGAGTTTCAGTCTGGTCTCATTGTTTAGCCTGAGGAATTTTCTTTCTTAGGTTTCCCAAGGCTTAGGTCTACTGCTAACAAAGCCTGTTTCACTTCCCTGGAAAGCTCCTGTGTCAATTTCACTCTGAAGCCTCTTCTGCCAGGATGGTGGGTTCTCTAGATGTCACCTCCATGGCCTAGCAGATGTCAGGGAATCCGTCACTCCCCATGCTTGGCTCCCTATAGGACTGACACTCAACACTATGGTTAGGGTGTATCTTGCTCAATTTCTCTCTGTTCACCTTTCTGGAGTTTGGTGAGTTTGATTGTTTAATTATGTATTGATACTTTCACCAAGCTAGAAATAAATTGGGGTCATTTTAAAAAATGTCTACCCCTCTTTATTTTCTTTCCTCCTGGGTATTTAAGTGTGTGTATGTTGGCTGGTGTCTCACAGTGAACTAAAGGTTTGTTCATTTATTAATGCCTCTTTTCTTCTTCCCGAGGCTCAGGTTCATGGTTTCTGTTGTCATGTCTTCAAATCGACTGTTTTTCTTCTATGTCTAGTTAAGTTGCCCCAGTAAAATCCCATTTCAGATACTGCTTTTTGTAGGACCGTGAAAGGCAGCCTGGTTCTTGGTTGAGCAAAGGTGACCTTGAAGGGATGGAAGGCATTTTGCCCCACTCCTGGACACCAGGATTCTGGCACGAGGCCACAGCCCTCCACAGATTTGTGGCCATCAGTCACATAAGGGCAACGCCCTAAGCCCCTCCACAGGTAGAGGACATGGCCACAGGTCACATAGCCTCAAGACAGAGCTCCATCTTAATGAGGCACCTAAAGGCCTGGAGGACTTAGCCAATTAAACCTTCCTTCCCAAACACTCCTCCCTGCAAAGGGTATTTAACCTCAGGCCCGCCCTGAGAAGTGGGGTACTGCTTTACTCATCCACTTTCCACCATGACAATATGTGCCTTAAAGCCATGGACTGCCTCCTTTCGTCGGGATCCGCCGTGGGGAGCCATGGAGAAGGCCTTCACTTAAAGAGTCGCTGTCTACTCTCCCATAGAAAGCTTCTCTACACTCCCAAGCCCAAGCCAAGCCAGCCACCAACAAGCCAAGGACTCTCCCTGCAGGACCCAGCCAGAGCTTCCCCCTTTCTCCTTCAGCCTCAGGCTAGATACAGCCCAAGGGTCCCTGCTCTGTTCTCGGCTCTTCAGAGGCTTCCAGTGGCACCTGGGTGCCTAAGAGCCTGAGAACCAGACATCCAGGCCTCCTTGCAGGCCCAGGGACACCCGAGCCAGCTCCGGGTGTCCCTGGGACCTCAGACTGTGCTCCCCCCCCCCAGAGCGGTGTCCCCAGGCTTCCCTATAACCTGACACCCGCCTGGCCTGGCACCGGGGTGGGGTAACTGCAGTCAAACTTCCAGCATCCGGCCTCCCCGAGCGGCCGAGCCCTATGGCAGAGCAGATGTGGGATCCCATCAGTCCTACAAGCTTTTATTTCATTTTATTTTCAAATGAGATATAACTCATATGCCACATTATCCATTATTTTATATCCATCATCACTCACTGCATTTATATTTTATTTTAAATCTTGTGATGTTTACTTTAGATATCTTAAAATTCTTGTCTTTTATAAAGAGATCTATTTCATTATCTTTAGTTATGTGTATGTGTGTGGGTCTGTGCATGGCTGTGTGTGCACAAGAGAGGGTGTGTGCAGTGGGTGATGTGCAGGTGGATGGGAATCACCCCATGGGTGCTGGAGTCAACTTGAGTCCTCTGCAGGAGTAGTATACCATCTTAACCACTGAACTATCTCTCCAGCATTAACATTTTTGTATTTTAATAACATTTCCCCCTCTATTATTTCTGAATGTTTATTACTGATCAAGTTGCCCTTTGCATTGCTCTACTTCTTTGTATGTCTGGCATCTCCAGGTTGAATTGAAGCTTTCATCGTTGGCCTTTCTGAGCTTTGTTCTTCCAGGCGGAACATTTACCTAGAGATCAGCTCGACCCTTCTCTGGCTTGTTGTCCTGTTCGGGTGGATCTGTGCTGCCTTCTGCCTGTGCTGCTTTATTTATTCCCCCCCTTTCCACAGTCTTACTTTGCTTTCAGTTATCTGTAGCCAGTAGTGCTCTGAAAATGTCGAATAGAAAATTACAGAAATAAACAAGTCACATGTATTTAAAACAGCACACTGTCATAATTGTTCTATTTTATTAGTTATGTAGTTATGATGATTAATACCTTCCTGTATTCAATTAAACTTTTCTATGCGTATGTTTATATTAGTAGTGTAATATAGAGCTTGGTACTAGCCTGGGCTTCAGGGACCCACAGGAAGATCTTGGTGCATTTCCCTGTAGGTACGGGGTAACCATTGTACACTGAAGTTCTGAGCTTCCCAAGGTTTCTACTGAATGCCCTGAGGTTCACTTGAGCTAGCCCAATGCAGCAGCTCAGAATGCAGACTCCTCAGGATTTTGCAAGCCTTGATCACCCCACAGTGGCTCTGTTTCTTGATAGTTGCTCTTGCACAGCTTTGTAGAATCTCATCTGCACATAACAGCTTAGCATTTAGCCAATGTTTTCAAAATAGTGTGCATATTTATGGAGCAGTTTGCTCATATTTGAACCTTCATAGCTTCCCCTTAGCCATGGTTTCTTTTTGCAGTTCCTCAAGCCTGCTACGTTCTGATTGGATGCCTGTTCCCTGTGCCACAATAAGGGAAGGTCCCAAGCAGGAAGTAGGAGTGATTGTGGGCCCATCCTACTGTCTCTTCGCCTGCCCTGGAGACTGTAGTTATTTGGCATTTATTTTCCCAGGACTAAAAAAATCAATTGTTTGAGATGTTATATCCAGTTTGTCATTGTTTATGACAGAATGGTTCGATTCTTATATAATCTTCTTAATGAAGCATGTTATCTCCCCCCCCCCCCTTATATGGTAAGAAATAAGCAGTACACTGGTCTGGAAAGGGTTTGAAATCTTGTCCTTTGCAACAACATGGATAGACCTGGAGGAAACTGAGTGAAAGGAGCCAAGTGCAAAGAGACAAGACACATGCTCTCACTCATATACGGAAACCTAAAAGGAGCTGAGCCTATACAGCCGAAAAGTGGAATAGCTCTTACGGAGGCAGGTGAGTAGGGGATGAAGTAGCATGGTTCTACTGTGCAGCTGAGTGACTACGTTACAGTGCACAACAGAAAATATTAGTGATGACTCACTCAGTTCAAGAGGCCAGAAGCCTTCAAAACAGAAAGACCATAGTTGCAGAATCAAGCCCATGGCCAAAGGCCTGAGGGCTCCCCTGAGGAGCCACTGGTACAAGTCTCTTGATTCCAAAGGCCAAAGAATGTGGAGTCTGATGTCCAAGAACAGCTGCAGGAAAAGACCACGGTGCTGAGTGGAAGGCGCAGAGGCAGAAGAGCTTCCTCTTCCTTTCTTGCTGTTTTGTCTCATTTGGACCTCCAGACCACTAGATGGCGCTGCCCACATTCTAGAGGGTCTTCACTCATTTCACTCACCCACATGCTATCTTATTCTGGAAACACCACTCAGATACACTCAGAAGCAGTACCTTACCAGATCTTTATGCAGTGTGCTTAGCACCCCAAATTAACTGTGACACATGTCCACCAGAGAGACTCACTGGGTGCCAGATTCTTGTGGACAAGCTTTGAAAAGCTTTCTGTGTTTTGACTTGGAAGGACATGGAAGTAGTTGCCACCCAGAAGAACTAATGAGGTCATGATCCCGGGAGTGGAATGCAGTTGATTATTGACATCGTGAACTTTATAATGGGAGCCTGGAAGGAAGTGTGGCACCTCATCAGGCACCAACCAGTGTGACACATGTCAGGAAAGGGACCACAGGTTACCACTCTCCGCCGTGGTCTGGCACTGCACTCATCTGACTCGGAACCTACCTCAGGATGATGTCAGTCGACTGCAGGCCTAACCTACACTAAAGTTGTTATTGCCAAAGAAAACAGGAGTTCATAAGGTAGAAATGAAATATCAAAGCAAGCAAATGAATTTTAGGAAAGATTTAGATATTTTTATTTACACATGTTTATATACTAAAATTTCACATTCTCCAGCTATGGGCATTATCAATTTCAAAACACTGGCAACTTGATGAACAACAGTATGCGCTAAATATAATCTGTATTCTTTAATTATCAGTGAGGATTGGCAACATTCATATATCACAGAGTAAGCATTAATTTTAAATCCACCACACTGATATGAGTGGACATGAAAGCAATGTAATTGACATTTGCAGTTTTGAATTTGCTGATGCACTCACACATGCAGAATTGTCAAGCACCAAATAGGTTGCTTAAAGGGCATATTCTCTGGTGACTGAAGATGAAGCTCAGGGGACAGAGTGCTTGTCTAGCAAGCATGAAGGGTCTGGTACCTAACACCGAATAAACAGAACTTACTGGCACATGCCTATAATCCCAGTGCTTGGGAGATGGAGGTAGAAGGATCAGAAGTTCAGTGCCACCCTAGGCTGCTTACATAGTGAGTTAAAGGGCAACTTTAGATACATGAAATCCTGTCAGATGGGGGATCTTCACCAAACCTTCTACCCATACTATTTATTGAGTGCTGGAAATAAGGCCAAAGCATAAGGCCAGGTGGGATCCCAGGTCTTCTTACTGTCAACAATTTGCTTCTTTTTCCAAATAATCTAATAAAACCAGTGTGTCAGTGTTTGAACTAGACTCCATATAAACAGAGGAAGTACTTCTCCATGCTGTGATATTTCTTTTTAACATTAGAGCTTTCCCCCCTTTGCTCAGAGGTAAGTGCAGTCCTCTATTTCACTCAGAGGTAGTACCAATCCTGAGTAACTTCCATTAAAATACAAACTGGGGACCAGTAAGGTGGCTCAGTGGGCAAAGGTTCTTGCCACAAGTTTTACCACCTGAGTATGATCTCCAGGACCCATGTGCTAGGAGGAGATAACTGACTCTCACAAATTGTTCTCTGACCTCCACAAGTGCCGTTCATCTGTGCAATCTCCCCAGTAACAAATGCAGAAATATAATTTTAAAAAATGGTAGCCAGATATGGTGGCATGTTTCTGTAACCTTATATTCAAGAAGCATAGGCAGGAAGATTGCGAGTTCAAAGCCAGTTAGGGGTACATAGTAAGACCCTATCTATCTACCTAAAAGCAAAGCAAAACAACGTATACAAGAAAAAGAAAAAAACCACAAAAAACAACAAACAAACAAAAGGTACCCAGGGGCTAAAAAACAAACAAACAAACAAGCAAACAAACAAAAAGAATGGTACCCAGGGGCTGACAGGATGATCCACCAGGTAAGGCCCCTCTCATCAAGTGTGATGACTTGTGTTCATTCCTCAGGGCTTACATGGTGGAAGGAGAGAACTGACTCTGGAAAGTCCTTTGACCTCACGCTCTTGCTTTGGCATATGGGTATGCACACACACACACACACACACACACACACACACACACATTTATATGTGTAATTACAATTATTTTAAACTGTTACCCCTGAACCACCACTCTAGAACAACTGTTAGCTTTGTTTGTGTAATTCTACCTAGTCCTTGATTAATTACATATTTTACAGACTTATAATTATGGATCATGACTCAGCTCCCCCAGCATTAGCTATCAATTTGCTGTATCCAGTTAACAAACATCCTAAGCCATGGAAACAATGACTTGGCTACTACAGACTTCAAGTGTCACATCCTTGTTTTGCACTTTTTATCATTTATTCATTTCTTTGCTCAGCAGATATTTATTACGCTAGGCACTAAGGGTATAATATAAATACGGCTCTGTTGGAGTTGGTCTGGTGCTGCTGTGTATTCAAATACTGGCCCCCAGGATCTGGTGCCCTGAAGAGCAGATCCTCACCAAATGATGTTATGTAAACCTTGCTCACCCATTTAAAGCTATTGGACAGCCTGACTGAGCAGAAATTATCCAGACAAGATTCAAACAGCAAGTACTTGGAGAGCGCAGCTGGGGAATTAATTAACATCTAGAAAAAATAGATTTTGGGTGATTTGCCCAATAATTGTGCTACAACTTATTTTAAAAATCCATAGGACTCTACCTGGATTACTTGGGGGGGGTAGCTGAGTCATATTAACATCTAATAGAGTTATTAAGTAACATTTTAAAACCATTTACGAGGCTCTGTTCCCACTCTTGAACTCTGAAAGTCCAGGCAAACAAGAATGTCATGGGCTTTCCATGCCTTTGCTATGTTTTTAATGCTAGTTGTACAGTTGTGGCCAGAGATGTGTGCTTTGGTTGACTGAGTTACTTCTTTAAGCTTTGAAAGCAGAACCATGGCTAGGCAAGATGACTCATGGGTAAAGGCACTAACCACCAAGTTTGTAGCCTGAGCTCCATCTCTGAGATCCACATGGCAAGACAACTAACATCAAAAAGTTGTCTTCCTACCTCCTCCTCCCAGCCCCCAGCCCCCCCCCCCACCAAATGCTCATAGAAAAGAATTTAAAGCAGAATCATGCCAAGATCTAGAAGACTGTCTGTGTCATGGTGTAATCTCCACACAGCACATGCTTCTACTTCCGGCCATGGGAGGGTTCATCAGATAAAAATGTTCCTTTGAATGAGAAAAACAATTAAGCATTGAAAATGGGAGAACAAGAAAATACAAGATAAGAATAGTCCTTACCAGCCTGCTTTATAGAAAATATTTTTAACAAGTGGATTTAGAGGGAGAGTTTTTACCCTGTTTCACCCTTTCTGCATTATATATTTATAGGGAAGCCAGCATGATGGTCACTAGCCACATCATGTGTTCTCGATAAAGCTCCGTACTAATTATAAGGAAATATGACTTATACTTCAAGCCTAGAACCAATCACTAACCCTTCTTGGATTTAAAACCCCAAAAAAGGAGATCCACAAATCAAAAAGAACAACATAGTCAGTCATTGGACACCTTCCTGTAACCTGAATAGTTACATCTTTCCCTCTTTGCTAACCCCACCAGTGTGCGTGTGTGCGTGTGTGTGTGTGTGTGTGTGTGTGTGTTGATGAATTATTTGAAAACAGATTACAGATATCTTAGCACTCCAAATATTCCTGCCGACTCCTAAGGACAAAGGCATCATTTTACGTAACTATAATGCCATTACCACAGGATCACCTTGTATTTAGCTGCCACCTCTGATGATATGTGAGTGTTGGCACGGCCTTGCTGTCTTAGTCAGGGTTTTGATTCCTGCAAAAAACATCATGACCAAGATGCAAATTGGGGAGGAAAGGGTTTGTTCAGCTTACACTTCCACCACCAAAGAAGGTCTGGACTGGAACTCAAGCAGGTCAAGAAGCAGGAGCTGATGCAGAGGCCGTGGAGGGATGTACCTTACTGGCTTGCTTCCCCTGGCTTACTCAGCTTGCTTTCTCTCTCTCTCTCTCTCTCTCTCTCTCTCTCTCTCTCTCTCTCTCTCTCTCTCTGTTTTTCAAGACAGGGTTTCTCTGTGGAGCCCTGTCTGTCCTGGAACTCACTCTGTAGACCAGGATGGCCTCAAACTCAGAAATCTGCCTGTCTCTGCCTCCCAAGTACTAGGGTTAAAGGTGTGTGCCACCACTCCCCGGCACAACTTGCTCTCTTATAGAATCCAAGACTACCAGCCCAGGGATGGTACCACACACAAGGGGCCCTCCCCCCTTGATCACTAATTGAGAAAATACCTTACAGCTGGATCTCTTGGAGGCATTTCCTCAACTGAAGCTCCTTTCTTGGTGATAACTCCAGCTTGTGTCAAGTTGACACACAAAACCAGCCAGTACACTTGCTTCCTGGGCACAAAGACCTTGTCTCTGACTGTAACTGTCTAGGGGTCTTGGTTCAGCTTCATTTTCTCCTCTGATTAAAGAGGGCTTTCTAGATTGAGAGAACATCCCTTCAATTTACCGCTTGTGAATTTAAGTCCTGTAATCTAGACACACACATACACACACACACACACACACACACACACACACACACACACACACCCCAAAACCCAAACTTCTAAAAGAACTGGAAAGTGTTGGTATCAGTCTAGTTTTTTGGGGGTAGGGTGGGGAGTTGGGGTAGGGGATTGTTGTCTTAGCCTCTCTATGTTACTGTGACTGAATGTTCAGTGAAAGCAAAAGCAAGAGTAGTCAGGGTGCAGTGGGACAGAAACAACAGCCATCAAGTGTGGAGCAAGGGAGTCTTCTAAGAAGGGAAGGATATTCCATCTCAGAGAAAAACAGTCCTGGAGATGTCAGGAGAAACTGCAGGCATTGAGTAAGATCCAGGGGGGCCTGCTTCTCCAGCTGCCTGCCCAAGCAGTCTTATCCTGCTTCTAGCTGCCACATCTGCCGAACAGAAAGAAGTATCTTATCTAAAACTGTCAACTTATTCCTTGTTGGGATCTGTGTTTTCACAGTGTTCAGCCACTGTTTTTTAGGTGTAGCTATTTCAAAGTGTCAGTTCCCAATGTTAGTTGGACAGTTTTGAATGCATGTATATGGCTTGGAAAAGTGTGTGTGTGTGTGTGTGTGTGTCCCCATCCATCCATCCGTCTGTCCAACCTTCCTTCCATATTATAGGGATTTAAATCCAGTTTACAAGTGGTAAATTGCAGAGATGGTCTCCCAAATTAGATAGTCCTCTTTAATCATGGAAGAAAATGAAACCCCTCTTAGAAACTAGTAAACAATGTCATACAAAAAACCATGTAGAAATCTAAAGAGCCCACCATAGAGAGCTGATACTACTTTCTTACTCTGATATAGGAAATACATTGACCTTATGTAGCTGTGGAACCGTGGTTGGTGCTTTTGTCAGGTCTCCCAATTCCATGATGCTATTATTAATCCAGGAGGAGGAAATGGGCTGTATGACCAAATGCCTATGGCACATGATCCTCTGAGGGCTCAGTGGTACATTTTGTGGGTGTCAGTATTTAGATGTCACTAACCAAGATGGTAGCCAAGTCACACAGTCACCCCATTTGATGAGGTCACCAGACATGATGGCAAAAAAAGCCAAAAGTTGGTTACTTCCTGCCAGTGGTATGTTCAGCTCCATGGTAAAGCAAGAGACCACACCCCATCATGGCCTGAGTCCCTGTGGGACTCTCACAGGCTAAATGTGGATAGTCACCCCCTTTCTAAGCATCTGTTGGGGCTGGCTAATTTTGGTGTGTAATTTTTTTATTTGAAACTTTTTGTGTATAATGTTTAAAATAAAAGGTCATTATTAAAAATTAAAAACTCATTCATCAGCTCTTTTAAATGTTTATGGTAGTGTAGAGCAGGTCTCTATCTTCTCATCTTGAACTGGTCAAATTAGGCAAAGAAAGTGGGCTGACTGGCTTACAGCATCCAGGACCTGGCTAGAATGTGTCAGGGCGGGGCAGCCAGAGGGAGTCCACCAAGGGAAGGAGGAAGCCTGCCAGCTCTTTGTCCTGGGTGACAAAGGAACCAGAAGAATGCCATCTTGTTCATACATAGCCTCTTTCCCCATCTGCCTGACTGCCAGAGTGTTCTCTGACTCCTATATTCTTGCATGCACTGCCCTTTCCAGAGCACAAAACCTGGCTGCATACCCTGTCAAGTCTGGAGACTTTGCCAATCACTTTCACCCACCAGTTCCAGATCCTGGCAGAGGATGGCTTTCCATACCTCAGATTCCAGCCCACTGTTCCCTATCCCAATGGGCCAGAACCACAGTGAGGCTGCTGCCTCTTGACCATGATCTGTGACTGCTCTGCAGCTGGTGGTTGGTATCTGAAATGGTAAATGAAGATGTAACGCTCGTCTCAGATATGTCCTTATGAATATTACCAGGGGTGAAGGATTTTAGCAATGTGCAGAAGTTTGAATTTCATTCACATAGGTATCAGAAGGGCAAGTGCGTCTCCGATTCTCAGTAGTGAGTTAAGGAAATGCTTTGGATGGATGAAGGTAGAAAGTCGAAGGTGGGCATGGCATGGACAGCTGCTACCTCTTCTTCCAGCTCACCTGGAGGACAAATTCCTTAAGTTCCAGAGACCATCTGCCAGATCGACTAGGGAAGTGCACAGTAAGCAAAGACTTGGTACCAGGCCAAACAGGATATGCAACACAGAAACATGTTAGCCCTGTTCCCATCCTGGTCTGGGAACTGGAGAGGACACTTCAGAGCCTTTTCCCATGGGTGCGCGGGGGCAGGGGAGTATCTTTCTTTTCTCATGGGTTTTAAAGGGTCTCTCCTCATGTGAATAAAGACTCATTCTTGATCGCAAAATAAGTGAAAGAAAAGAAAAAGCAGGGTGTGAATAAAAATAGAAATGAGCTCAGTGCTCTCACAAGCAAGGTTCTCAATGGATCTGGACCTTCAGTGAGTGGAAAGAGCTCATTTGCAATGGAATCCCACGGACAGGCTTCTGGGCTTTCTGTTTTCGCCACATCTCAACAAAGGGCTGTGGCATCATCGCTAAGGCAGGAAATGAGGGGGTGAGTAGACATTGGCTGCATTCCCCCCTTCCTCTGAGTTCAGACAGACAGTCCTGGAGGCTGGGTGCTGGTTGCCTAGGAAACAGCTTGGATGTGAAACTAGAAAAAGCTCTATCGCATCAGGAGATGCAATTACTGGTTTTTGTTTTGTTTTGTTTTGATTTTTTCTTCCTTTCTTTCTGGTATTGTGTGATGCTGGGGGTGGGGAGGAGCACTCTCTTAATGCTTCTGAGCAAATTTTTTCATACATAAGGAGACAGGTCATATTCTCCTTCTTCTCCCTTCCCTTCCCTCTTCCCACCCCCCTCCCAGTTTTCCACCCGTGGTGTGTGTGTGTGTGTGTGTGTGTGTGTGTGTGTGTGTGTAGCATCATAGTTGGTACTGAACCTACAGACACTCGGCATGGCTTTTCTCTCGTCTCCCACCCATACCACCAGCTTGCTGCACTTAATGGGCACCAACTGAATAATCAGGATGTGATGAGAAAATGGGTTTGGTAGTGAGACCTTAACTCCAGTTTTGTAACTTTCATGATAGTAAAATCTTAAATTTCATGATGCAGTGTTAGAATATCAATCCTTTGTAGATGGAAACATCACTAAAGATGCAAATGCTTCTAACCACTTCTGAAAAATATAGTTATTGTTTTCTGTTTGAATAAGCATAGCTGCATAGTGGGGGTGTGTGCTGAAGTTTCTCATTAGGTCCCTCATTTTTCCTTCTACTTGTGTTCAGACTCATGTGAAATGAATGTGGAGTCAACAAATAGCAGGAGCCACCTGTCTGTGGAACAGCAATGGGCCTTTTAATACCACTGTGCTAACTGGAAAATCCAGACTCCAGGTACAGATAGTTCTGGACTACCTCCACCTCTCCAAAATTTAGCTCCCAGCTAGGGAGCCATGTCTCACAAGGAGGAGCCCTTAGTCAACATGCACTACAAAAGACTTTAAAAACTACAGGTCTGTCATTTAACTAGCAAAGCAGATTTCTGCTTCTGGTCTATGAGGCTTTCAATTCCCCAGCTGTGGGTAGCTGGGGCTATCTGGGTATTCCTGAAGAGTTGTCTTCAGATAAAGAGAAGATGACTGGCCTTTATGGCCTCCCCAAATTAATGGCATTGAAGACCAAGACTGATCAGAGGAAAGGGAGTATTCTAGGCCTCCATTTGGGCATCTATGAAGAGTTCCCTCGGATAGCTGATACCATAACAGGAGCTGCACGATTCAGCTCTTGGCTTCCTCAGTCCTGTTTTTTCTAGTTTGTACCATGCTTTGTGTGTAAATCTTTGTCTTTCACCCCAAGGAACTGGCTTGAGAAAATTGATTTCAAAGCAACTATACTCTGTACTTAGATTGTAAGATGTGATAGACATCCCTGTGACAGACCACCCCAATCCCATGCAGAATTGTATCTGAAAACCTGTTTTCAGTCATTTTCTTCATGTTTTTACATGATCATGTTTCCCTCAGTTTTTTTTCCCAGCTTGTCTCTGCAGACTTCCTATCCATCTGGTGTTAAACCTTTCAGACTATTCTTACTGCCTCTCTTCAGCTTCCTACTCTCTTTTATCTTACTCCACTTTCAACAAGAGTTGTCTGATTTTTCTTGCAGTTTCTCCACTGAGTTTAGTTGATGCTAATACATTTTGTGGCTCCCGAGAACCTTTTAAAAAGTTTTTTTTTAGATTTTAGTTTTACTATTTTCTTTTGAGGCAGTGTTTCCCTCTGTAGCTTAGGCTGTCTTAGAATTCATTATGGAGCTCAGCCTTACCTTGAATTCACAGTAATCCTTCTGCCTCAGCTCCCTCAGAGCTGAGATTACAAGCATGAGCCACGACACCTAGCCAATTTTCTATTCTTATTTTATGAACTCACTGTTTGGTCTAAAGATACTCATGAGGTTTTTATCTATGTTTCTTCCCCCTGCATTATTTCTGTATGTCCACTTTCTCTGTGCTTGCTTGGGCCTCCTGGTAGAGTAAGTAGATTTGATTGCTTCTCCATTTTTTGAGATCCACTTTTATTTTTGATTACGTATATGTGTGTGTTTGTGTGTCAGTATATGCATATGAGTGAAGGTCCCCAAGGAGCCAGAGGTTTCAAATACCCTGAATCTAGAGTTACAGGTAGTAACTGAGCTGAGTTCTGTGAACCAAACTCCAGTGTAAGAGCAGTCAGTGCTTTTAACCGATGAGTCATCTGTCCAGCTCTATGCATGCTCACTAAACAAACATTTTTTAAAAAAATATTTTATTTTTTATGTGTATGTTTTTTGACTGCATGCATGTATGCACGTGAGTGCCTGGTACCCACAGTGGCCAGAAGATGACATCAGATCCTCTGGAAGTAGAGTTCTAGTTGAAAGCCACCATGTAGCTGCCAAGAATTGAGCTCTGGTGCTCACAAAAAGCAATAAATGTTAACTGCTGCATCATTTCTCCAGTTCTTAGAAAAGCTTTTAAAATTCTATTATTTATTTATGGAGAGAGTTGCATGTGCCATAGCCACATGTTGAGGTCAGAGGAAAGAAGTTGGTTCTCTTCTCCCATCATGTGGGATCCAAGGGATTGAATTCAGGTAGTCAGGTTTGGAGGTAAAGGTTCCTGTACTTGGTGAGCTACCTTACTGACCCATGCCCATTCATATTTATAAAGATACACTAAAAAGATGACCGAAGTCTCTGAGTCTGTTGGGTCACAGTCAAATCCTTTGTGTTTACTTGAGGAGACTCCTGGTACCCAGCTATTCCATCAAATAATGCTTTACAATGGCTCTAGGTCCCTTAATTTTGACAATTTTACTAACTCCTGCCAATTATTTAAATGAGTGTCTTCTTTCCTTGTTGTTATGATTCTTTTCCTTCTGGTTTGAGTTTTTCAGGCACTAGACAATTCAAAAAGCCCGCAAAAAGCAAAGCATAGGAAAAGGTTGCAACTCTTCTCATCAAAGCCGTCAAGAGGGCACAGTGTAGGAAGTTCTGGGTTTGGAAGCCCCTGAAAAGGCTACGCTGTAGTGGGCATGGAAGTTGGGGAACTCTATAGGCCCAAGTTGATATGTGATGACATTCTTAGCTCTTGGATTGTTGGAAACCAGTGTTCTTTTTAGTTAATAGATTCTAAGGGGCTTTTACTTATTATCATGAGGTGTTAGTTCAGATACAGAGCTGGGCAAAGAATGACTGTTCCAGAAGGCTAAAATCATCCATGATAAAGTAATTAGCCTCTGAACCTACAAAAATCCAATTTCTGCACAGCCCTGAAATTGCAGTTGGTTGACTTGTCTCTGCAGACACCGTTACTTTTCAGGAATTTCTGTTCACTCTAGCCTATTCTATGTTTACGCACACTTCCTTTCTTTTCCTGTGATAAAATAGCACGAACCAAGGCAACTTATAGAAGGAAGATGGGCTTGTTTGAACTTACAGTTACAGAATGATAAGAGCCCATCACTATCTGTGCAGGGAGCCGTGGCAGCAGATAGACATGGTGGCTTGAGCAGAAAGCTAAGAGTTTAAGTCTTGAATAAAAAGTACAAAGCAGGGAGAGAACTAGAATTGGCTGAGGTCTTTCAGACCAGTGGTTCCTGTGGGTCATGACCCCTTTGAGGATTGAGCGACCCTGTCACCAAAGACCATTGGAAAATAAAGAAATTTACATTATGATTCTTAACAGTAACAAATTACAGTTAGGAAGTAATTTTATCAAGTACAGCAACAAAAATAACTGTATGGTTGGGGACCATCACAAAATGAGGAATGGCATTAAAGGATCACAGCATTGGAAAGGTTGAGAACCTTGCTTTTGACTACAATGCTTTCCTCCAGCGACATATTTCAACAAAGTCACACTTTCGAAAGACCACCTACATAGTTTCGCTGCCAACTGCCCATCAAGTGTCCAAACACCTAAGCCACTGGGGACATTCTATTCAAACCACCACATTCCACCACCTGCTCCTCATAGGTTCATGGCCATATTGTAATGCAAAATGCATTTTGTCCAACTTCAAAGTTCTGATAACCTTTTGTAGTTTCAACATTGTTTAAAAATCCAAAGTCTCTTTTGAAAGATAGCTACTTGTAACCTTTTGTAAAATAAAAAAAAAAAAACAAAAAAAAAACCAAAGTGCATACTGTAGGCATAAATTTTTTGCAACCTACTTTTAGTAAGGGTTCAACCTCTTCTCTAGCCCACCAGCAGAGGCAGCGGAAGAGAACAGTTATTAGGATGTGGGGGAAGTGGACCTGCTCAGCCATAGTTCTTTGGGGGCGAGCTTGATCTTCTTGGGCAGAAGTTCAGTCCCGTAGCAAACACTGAATACAATTCAGCAGCTGCAGACCAGTCCTCTAGGCAGGCAGACGCCAGGCACAAACCAGCAGCTACAGTCCAGTCCTTTCAGCAAGCAGACACCAGGCAGCTGTAGTTCAATCCTGAAGACATGGCCAGGCTCACCAACTGGCTGAAGCAAGGCCACTGAAGTTGAAAGCTGCTGCAGGAACCTTGAGAGCAGTTCTTTAGTGAGTTTCTCTCAATGGCAGCGTTACAAGTTGAACTTAACAAGGCTATGTAAGGCAAACCAATACATGTGTGTTTTCATCAAAGAATATTGAAGCAGAGCAAACCAAACCAAAGCTCAGTTCTTGTCTTCCAGTGTCTGTGGGGTCATACTTACACTCCTTCATCAAGAGGCCTTTCACATGAAACATCCATTCACCTGTGTCTGCTTCAGGAAAATAGTCTTTCATGCGTTTGCTTTAGCAAGACATCCTTTTGCCTGTGAGCCCCAGCAAAATATCATTTGCCATAAGGCTCTACCTTCTAGCCTTTCTGATTGGTCTTTTTGAAGCTTTCTCTTGGTCTGGTCCCATTCCTTGTATACAGCTTTTCTTGGCAGATATCTCCTGGCTCTACCATAAACAACAGCTTGGGGTCTCTAAAGTAGCCCAGGCTACATGTCCACAGCTTCACAAAATGGCCTCCCATAGTCTCCTATCCTCGAAGGGTCTTTATACAGGGACTCCCCTGCCACATGTTGCCAGGCCCCCGTGGCTCTCTGAAACCACAGAGGAAGATTCCACAAACCCTTAGTGTTTCCTCCTTCATGATTCTAAAGCTAAAACCATGTGGATGACACTGCCAAGTTCTGTTGCCTGCTTGGGATGGACCTTTGGCCCCTTGAATGACATTGGAAGCTGGTTTTCAACCTACCTACTTGGTAGGATGAGAAAATGTCGTAGATTCTCTTTTCATAAATTGGGAGCTTATCTGAATGGCAGGACCTAACTCAGCTACGTTAACTACATTTTGTCGCTGTGATAAAAGACTGAGTGAGGTAACTTACAGAAGGAAGAGTTTCTTTGGGTTTGGGTTCCAGAGGAATTAAAGTCTGCCACCATCATTTGCTGGAAGGTACGGCCACCACAGACAGGCATGGCGAATTGACCAGAAAGTTAAGAGTTCACAGCTTAAACCACAAGCATGAAGCAGACAGAACTGGAAATAGTCAAACCTCAACATGACAACGAATTCATTCCATTGCTAGTTTCATTTAATATTAGATTAGAGTGGGGGAGGGGCTGAAACAATGAAGAGAAACTACTGCTTTCAGTTACCCGCTTCTTACCCATGCCTTTAGTTCCACCACACCTTCACCAGGCTTCTCAGCCTTAGAATTTGCCTGTGCTTCCAGGCACTCAGGCACATTCTGTCTGCCTGAACAGCTCCAACACAGACTCTGCTGACTAGAAAGAATTTGGTTCCCTGTGTAGGTGACCTCATTTTGCTACACGCATATCCCCATCAGTTTGCCACCCAGCTCCCCAATACCCACAATTTCTGCAAATCATTTCCAATAAATGAACTTCACAACTGTTTGATTCTGGATGTTTACAGATTACTGAGCCTAGAGAATTTTTTTTTTTTTATTACAATTGACTTTAAATGCAGGTCTGGATCTGTGTTTCAGTGGTAGCATCATGCCAATGAGGGCCTTAAATAAATTTTGTTCACATGGGCCCTGTTTAAGTGTGATGATGTAACATAACATGATAGTCTCATTTCTGCTTATGAGACAGCAAGTGGCACTAGGTAGCACTATAATTCCAAGCACCGTGGGAGTTTGTATCAGGCATAGTGTGGATGTGGGTGGACATGATACAAAATTGTCTCCCCCCCACTTTTTTCCTGTCTGAGGTTCACAATAGAAGCTGCATCCTAAAATTAGCCAGCTTCCTCCTCCATTGCACTGTTCCTTCTGAAGCTCCTTCTCTCCAAATTCACCCATTCTTCCATGGTTGGGACCAGAGGCCAGAATGTATGACAGATATAAACCTGTGTAGCTCAGTGAGGTGTTGGGTCTGTGTTAGGCGCCTTTAATCCCTGAGTTACAGAAATTTACCCTTGCCTGGAGTGATAAAAAGCAGTTGCCTCTGCAGTTCTGGGAGATCTGCTGTGCCCACTTCCTTCTCCAGGCTCCTCCCAGCCATGCATCTGTGGTCATAATATGGCCACTGCGCATTCCCAAGACCCTCTGCAGCAGCTGCTGCTGCCCAAATACATGGAGGCCAGCTGCTCACTGGGTTCTTGCCTGCTGTCTGACTAAGACCCTTCTGGGTGACAGAGAGATCCTAAGCATGCTGTGATTGTCTTCATTTCAGTTTTGGGAGGTGATAAGCGATGAGCATGGCATCGACCCCACTGGCAGTTACCATGGCGACAGTGACTTGCAGCTGGAGAGAATCAATGTGTACTACAATGAAGCTGCTGGTAAGGGTTTGGATGTCAGTCTTGCTTTCCATACTGTGGCAGAGGAAGCTGCCTACCAGCATGCAGACAAGGAAATGATTTTTGTACTCATTTTTTTTTTAAAAGCACTTTGTAGTTCCTGAAGACCTCTGCATGCTTTGTGTCTCCATTTTCTTTTTCCTCCTTTGTCTCAATGCTGGGATTTCTGCAATGAATCTTTTGCTACATCCATCTCCTTTCCTAAGCCCAGTTGTAAGTCAGCTCTTGTCCCCACAGGCAACAAATATGTACCTCGGGCCATCCTAGTGGACCTGGAGCCGGGCACCATGGACTCAGTGAGGTCGGGACCATTCGGCCAGATCTTCAGGCCAGACAACTTTGTGTTTGGTATGTTGTCATGCTCCATGAGAGAGCTGGCCAGATGACTCACTCCCTTCCTAGCAGCCCTGGGCTTTACAGTTCTGTGTGCAGCATCCAGCTGAGCTGTGTCCCACAGACCACAAGTCCTGGCCTAACCTATGAATCTGACAAGATCATGTCTGTGGTCACTCTTGACAGCTCAGAGGAGATTGTGGGCCTGCAGAGGCTGTGAAAGGCTTCTGTGAGGAGCAGCTTCTAGGGAGAAGGGAGGAGGGAATGAAAGCCTTCAAAGTGGGCATCACAGGCTGCAGGAGATTTCAAAGGACTACTGATGCCAAGGTAACCACTTCAGTGTCCAAGATGTAGCCCAAATGCTTAGAGCTGTCTTCCCTGCCTCTTCTAATTATATCTAATTAAGGGTATTTACAGAATGCTCTCTGTGCTTACTTATCTAAGCAGCTCCGTTCTCTCAAGTTGATTCTTTGTTTGAGACAGTCTCATATACCCCAGGATGACCCTCTTGCCTCTAAGTACTGCCCTGATGGGGCATGTGCCACCACATTCAGCTCCTCGGCTTGATTCTAGGCTTTTTTCCCCTCCCCTGAGCCTTGCAAAGGTGATTTTAATTTTTAAATCACTATCTAAAGGCAGAACAGTTGAAGACAGTAATGAGTTGCCATACCTGACATATGTACACATTGTGTTGCTTAAAACTGGCCTAAGCATTTTCATCTCTAACATTTTCGTGTGGTAAAATATCAGAATCCTCTCAGCTTCCTGACATGCACAGAACATTGTTGTTTCCATAGCAACAGCTCAGCAGGGCTTTTACTCCCCTTGGCTGTAGCTTAGTAACTGCAATCAACATTTCCCCAACACTCTGGATCTCAGCCTTTTTGAAGGTCATTAAGCTATGGAAATTTTACTTTTGGCAACAAAAATATACCTAAAAGATTATTCAAGGCATCTCAAGAACAGTCCCACCTTGCCCTTCATAATCTGAATGACACAAGCTGGGATTCCTATGTGTGTCTCTTGTATTCTCTTTCTTCTGACAGGCCAGAGCAGCACAGGAAATACCTTGGCAAAAGGCCGCTACACAGAGGGCATCAGCTTAGGCATCATTACACTCTCCTACAGTGTCTGCCATCAACACTAAACCCTATAATGCCACCCTTTCTGGGTACCAGCTGGTGGAGAACACGGGTGAAACCTATTGCATCAATGAGGCCCTGTATGACATCTGTCTGCTCCTGCACACTGAAGCTGACCACACCCATATATGATGACCTCACCTACCTGGTGTCTGTCACCATTATTGGGGTGACCACCTGCCTGCACTCCTTGGGCCAGCTGAATGCAGACCTCAGCATGGTGGCTGTGAATATGGTGACCTTTCTGCACCTTTCACCAGCAGTGCAGTCAGCCATTCTTTACCGGGAAAAGCTGATGCTCCCAGCAGAGGTCATGCTCTACCTGTGATGTTGATCCTAACAATAAAATAAGAGGGTGAGGGTGAGTACAGCTTTTACTGAGGCACTGGCGTAATGAAGCCATCTTGTAACTGATGTGGTCAGAGCTGTCCAATGACAGCCCTTCAAATAGAGGCCATCAAAGGAGTGATAACAGCTTTGGGATGTTCTGAGTCTAGGGCTTCCCTGGAGTAGAAGGTATTCAAAGCCCTGCTTTATGAGGATCCTGGGAGGGGCTGAAATATTTAGGCCAGGAGGACCAGGGTCGGAAGTATATGGAGAATAGGAATGACCTACATGGCGTTACACCTGTCCACAGATCAAAAAGGATTTCCTGACTAGTGTTTTTATATCGATACAGTTAGACCTGCTGGCTGGTTCCTTTGACCCTTATCATTCTAGAACAAGGTGACAACTTTAACAAATCCAATGGCCACAAAGCTCATTTATCCAGCTAGCTGAGTTTCTTTGGAAGAATTCTCATGCTGTGACAGGTTAGAACCCCCAAACAAAACAAAACAAAAAACAAAAAATCCGGCTTGTCTACTTCTTGTGTTCTCATGTGGTCTCATGTGATGCGCTCTGGTCTCTTTTTCACATTCCCTGGGTTGAGCCCTTTGCTGTTCAAAGCCATCATCTGCTATCTAGTACAGGCTTCCTTATCTTCCTCCGTTCCATCTCCATGATCCTTCTTAGGCATCCTAGGCTCTAGACCATTCTTAATATCTCCTGTCAAGTCTCCTATTCCACATCATGAACAAAGTCAAGCTGAACTTCTGTCTATAACCATAGGTCCCCTGTCTGTAGCTTGACCCAACCTCAAGTAGAAACTATTTGGATGAAAAGTTGTATCTGCAGGAGCATGCCCAGACATTTTTCTTGTTACTCTCTGTAAGCACGAAAGTATAAAGAGCTATTTACATGACATTTACACTGCTTAGGTGCTGTGACTCATCTAGAGATGATTTAAGGTACACAAAGGAGTGTGGAAGGTTCTAGGTGTATATGAACTGCTTTGTAGAAAGGATCCATATCTACAGGTTTATGTAACACTTTCCCATGGGCACTGAAGGAAAATGGTGCTAGCTCTCTATTCCTGTGTAATAAGTTATTGAAAAATGAGTGGCTGAAAGTGACACAGTCGATTTGCAGTCTCTAGGGAGCAGAAACTCGGTGGTAAAGATGAGTCCTTCCCTGAGGAACACACAAAGTGAAGCCTCCTGTTCTACACTGTCATCTCAAGCTGACACTCATTTTACACAATTCATCTGAGGTCTTCTCTTCTCCATGACTATTGACCAAAGGCTGCTTTCTATATCTGGAAGCTGTCTAGCAATTCCCCACGACATTGTATCTCCTCCTTTAAAGTCAACAGGAGAGTATCCTGAGCCTGATGGTGCAAACTGAGGTGCTCTTCTGTCACCATCTACAGTCTTGTTTTAGGGGCCATTAGAGATAGCCTACCCAGGAATCCTTAAGGTCAACTGATGTGAAACCTTAACTGCCTATAAAGCCCATCTCATTGGTACCTAGATTAGCATTTGAACAGCTGGAGAGGGGTCATCTTAGAATCTGCCTATTGCACATGGACTGAGGTAGATTGGAAACAGCATGGTCTTTGGACTCAAATAAACCAGATAAAGCTTATCACAGGGTAAATAATTTAGCTCATTTATTAGTAAGCACTATTCTTGTTTTGCTAAACAGCAAGGCTGACCTGGCTAATAAACTTTAGAGAGTTCACATAGGTTGTGTGTGTGTGTGTGTGTGTGTGTGTGTGTGTGTATCTTTGTGCTGCATCTTAATAAGCCACAATGTATTGGTAGTATTGTATTAGTAGCAACATTTGGGGCTATAAAACACTATTATTTCTTGGTATCTAAAGGGATTGGTCCCAAGATCCCTGTGGATATCAATAAAATGGCCAAATATTTGCATACAACCTACATACTTCCTCCTGTTTACTGTATATTGTCTCTAGATTACTGATAAACCCTGATACAATGCCAAAGCTATGCAAATAGTTGTTTACCATGACAAGAAAACTGTTTGCCCATACTCAGTACTGACACATCTTTCTTTTAATTTTGGATATATTTCACCTGTGATTGGCTGATTTCATGAATGTGTCCTATGTAGACATAGGAGCTAACTATAGAAAAAAATCTTTAAAATTCATCTTATATCTGACATATGAAGATAGTGCTTAGGACAGTTTTGTACATGTGGCAATGAGGCATCTACAGTGACAGGTGCAAAGGAGCACCCCTGCCAACTAGTCAAGCATTTCTGGGATTTATCTTTGATAAAAAGAACCAGGCATGATTTGGCGTTTCTCTGAAGATTCCAGCTTCACAGTCAGGGAAGCCTCTGGACGTTCTTTTTTTTTTTTTAAACATCTGACTTGCTCTTGGCCCAATAAACACTGTTAAAAAATTTATTTCAACATTTCCTTTTAGCTAAAGGAGATCCCTTGGTGTTTTGAAAGCACTTTCCCTGGATGTTCTTTGGATTCAGCTTCCTATGCAGACTACTCTTACAAAAGCAGCATAGACCATGGTAGGAACAGGGCGGGAGGGACTGGTTCTGAATCAGAGGTTGAAATAGAGCAGCGTGGCTGGGAAAGGCCCACATGGAAAAGCACACAGGGCAGCCATTTCTGAGCCAGGCTCTCTTCCTCATGCTTGCAAATATTTGCTGCAAAACTCTCCCCTGTATGTTTTCAGCAACGGCAAAATTGGGCTCTGTTCAAATAACTGGCTTCTTTCCCTTCAGAAGAGAAGAAAATATTGATGTCAACCTCCCCAAATTGGTATTTGCCTTGAAAGCAAAAATGAACAGATCTTGGGCTCTGGAACGCTCTGGAAGAACTGAATAGTGTTCTTTCTACACTAGCTTGGCCGGGTAGAGGGTGGCCAGTTCAGCCCCACCCAAATTCTTTGGCAAACAGATCTTGGTGAAATGTGAAAGCCAGTGTTCTGTGAATAGGTAATGAGGGAAACAAAGTTGCAAAAACATCTCAGCGCATGATGCAGAGGGTTCCCTGGGGACCTACAGACACAAGGGACGTGTGTAGGAATGTCTCAGCTTGCTGCTTATGACTGTTTTGTCACAACTATAGACCACTGGTTCTTCTCATGGACCAAGAATATAAATGGTGTCTTAGTTAGGGCTTTACTGCTGTGAACAGACACCATGACCAAGGCAACTCTTATAAGGACAACATTTAATTGGGGCTGGCTTACAGGTTCAGAGGTTCAGTCCATTATCATCAAAGCAGGAACATGGCAGCATCCAGGCAGGCATGGTGCAAGAGGAGCTGAGAGTTCTACATCTTCATCTGAAGGCTGCTAGCAGAACACTGGCTTCTAGGCAGCTAGGATGAGGGTCTTAAAGCCCACACCCATAGTGACACAAGTACTCCCAACAAGGCCACACTACTCCAACAGATCTACACCTTCTAGTGGTGCTACTCACTGGGCTGAGCATATAACAGTAAGAGGAGGATGTGCACACAACAGCACGGGGAGCAGAGGATAGAAAGGATTCAGTTAACTAGACCAGTGATTCTCAACCTGCCTAATGCTTCCACCCTTTAATACAGTCCCTCAGGTTATGGTAACCCACAACCATAAATTTGTTTTGTTGTTCCTTCATAACTGTAATTTTGATCCTGTTATGAATCATAAAATAAATATCTGATATGCAGATTATCTAATATTCAACCCTGTGAAAGGGTCATTCAACCCCCAAAGGGGTCGTGACCTGTAGGTTGAGAAACATTGAACTAGAGAATCACATGGAAAGTGTCAATCATCTTTCTGTCACTGGGACAAAATACCCTGGATGAAAAAAATGTTGTAAGGAAGGACATTCCACTTGGCTCACCGTGTCAGCGGTTTGCTTCAGGCTTGGCTGATTCATTGCTTTGTGGGCCTGTGCTGGACGCACTCTGGGGTGATGGTGAAGTAAGGCGTAAAGTGAATGGAGGCTACAAATGGAAAGTAAAAAGAGGAGGTGAGACTGGAGTCCCAGGATCCCCTTCTAGGGCACTCTCAGTGACTTAACTTCCTTCTACTAGACCCCACCTCTTAAAGGTTCCACCACCCCTTATAGGATCAGAAGTTAGGGAGCAAGCCTTTAGCACATGAGCATTTGGGGAAATGGGAAATACAAACTATGGCACTGACGTGAGTGATGGTGATTTATAAAGGAGCATATGAGACAGAGTGAACAGACACTGAACCTTTGGCAGCCAGAAGCCCAGGTAAACCCTCCCCATCTTGTGTTATCAGATATTTTGACACTGTGGCAAGAATAATAATAAATGCAAGCTCCCTGAGAGGGAGAGGGAGGGAAAAGGGCAGAGAGAGGGAGACGGGGGTGTAGGGTATCTCCATGCCAGCTGTAAAGCTCAGATTTATGTAACTAATATTGTCATGTGGCAGGTGGTATTGTAAGTGTTGTCACATATTAGTCTGTTCAGTCCTTGTAACAGCCCCAGGGAGGTACAATTTTCCCTCAGTGTTCATGGAAATAGCCCAGATCCTTAGATGTGTCAAGTCTCTTGTATAAAATGGTATAGAATCTGCATAGCCTACACACAGCCTCCTCTGAACTGCACATTATTTCTAGATTACTAACAATGCCTGACATTATCCACATGGTGCTGTATTTACTATGTGTGTCATATTGTACTGTTTAGACAATGACTACAGTCAGAAGCATTTATTGCAAATATTTTTTAATTAATTAATTAATTTATTTATTTTATGCATATGAATACATTATTGCTCTCTTCAGACACACCAGAAGAGGGCATCAGAGCCCATTACAGATGGTTGTGAGTCACCATGTGGTTGCTGGGAATTGAACTCAGGACTTCTGGAAGAATAGTCAGTGCTCTTAACTGCTGAGCCATCCCTCCAGCCCCTAGTATTTGTTCTTAATTACAAAGGCAAAAATGTTAAAATTATGTTCAAAAGGAAAATGCTTCAACCCACCAGTGGAGGAAATGGAAGATATTACCATCAAATATCAATAGTGAAGCACACACATCTAGAAATGAGTGGATACATTAGACCTCTTAATACTTTCTAAATTTTAAAATAAAAGTATTATGTGTGTGTATGTGCACACGTGCCCAAGTGCACTCACACGCATGTGGAAATCAAAGGAGAACATTTTGTGAAGTTGTTTCTCTCTGACCACCTTTATGGGGGTTCCAGGGAATAAACTCAGTGGCCAGGTTTGATGGCAAACATCTTTATTTGCTGAGACATTATGCCAGCTCTAAAATTATAAATTTGATAACCAACACATATGTATATAACACACATGTTATGGGGTTAGAGCTCAACATGAGTTCAAGAGTCCTGATGGGAGGCGCCTTTCCCATCTGCAGTGGTGATTGGCACTTGTGAAAAGGACCTGACACATCCTTGGAGATGGCTGAAAACCATCACTACACACTTTACTCTATTGTTATCAGTTGCAAAATGAATCCATTTGTTGGGGTTGATGCTGAAACTATTGTTCTAAAAATTTGGGACCCTTATAAGTGGACTGACAAATCTGTCTCAGGAATGTCTATCACCTATAGAAGGAACATCCATCATGGTTGCAACTGACATGTGATATGCCCAAAGAACATGGTTCACCAAAGCTTTCTCACTAGAACCCTTCCTGGTGGAGCCTGGTGAAGGCAAAGTGAGAAACTGGGCAGAGTGAGAGACCTGAGTCCATGCCCACCTGTCTACCCTCTATCTAAATTTTGTCACCATTACTCTGCAATGCCTTAAGGGCACAGATGCTGTTGGTAACAGTGGTCCTAAAGCAGGAAATGGCCTATGGTTGGAGGACATTGTTGTCCTTCACCATCCATCGCCTGTCCTATAGCCAGCAGAACTGCTCCTTTTAGACAAGAAAGACAGATAAAAGGAGGGAGGGGCTAATTTTTTCCTCACAAAACAATTCAGAGTTGGGGTTCTAGAGTGGGGGTAGGAGGTGTTACTTGGCTCATCTCCTCCTGTCATGCACCTGAGCTCCACAAAGCATCCTTGCTTCCTGATAGTCTGATAGAGTTTGGATATTCATACTGGAGAGAGAGGAAAGCAGATTTGGCCCTCAGATGAGTCACTTTGGGCAGGGCAGGCATTGTTTGAAATCTGTGTTTCTCTGGCTATACACTAATAGACAGCAAGGCTGGACGCCTGATGGCGGAAGCAGGCTGACTTGGGACAAGGCCCAAAGCAGATGGTCTTCAGGAGCCAGTGTCTGCCCTGAGCAACACGGTCACTCACTGTTCACTTACTTCAGGGCCACTCAGTGTCCAAAGCACATGGGGTGCTGCTTGTCCTTCAGCACACTATTTCCATCTGATGAGGTAGGCTCAAAGCTGAGCTGAGCTGCTGCTGAAGGATCCAGGTAGGAAATGGTAGAAAAGCATCACCACCCTCTGCCTGCTAGGGAAACTCACATCTTCAGGATCATATCCGCTTCCTCTTGGTCTTAAACTTCCATTGCTAATGAAGCAACAAAGGCCAGTAGGCAACTGTCTGAGGAAACTTTTATGAAATGCCACAATATTGCAGTGTCATTCTCCAAAGTAGGGCCATTTCTGCAGATGTTCTGGAAAGTTCTAGCTAACCATGAAGAGCCAAGATGTGGAGCTGGAGGCAGAATGGGGGAGAAGCTGAAGACCAAGCCTTGTCCCCAGGAAGAACATCAGGTGGATAAGCTTCAGTGGGGACTCAACAGCTTGGGGATAGGTGGGGGGAAGAAGAGCATTTAGGACATCCATCCCCATCTGGGGAGGTACCAGCACAGCCTGCCTGCTAGGATGGAGGAGCCTGGAGGTCTGGTTTCCTGAAGCGGAGCCCATGATGATGTAACTTCACCCATATGTAATCACGAGTGACTGGCTTGTGGCTCCCACCTCAGCAAATGACCCAATATTAATATGGCAAACAAGATCCACATTTAACAACAGCATCACCTTGGACTTTATGGTGGTATTTTCGACCCATAAACTCAATCTGCTTTCATATACACCTTCTCATTTCCTGTTCACAAAGCCAGCTCCAAGGGACCTATAATTATTTAATGTTTGAAGAAACTGGCTCCCAAGAGGAAAAGGTGGAAGCTCCTGTTTACCTCGCCACTGTGCCAGACCATTGAAGAGTAACTCCTGGTGGTCTGGTCCTAGCGCCAAGCCTAGGGTTTATGCTAATAGAAAAACTGCAGGCTCGTTGGCTTCTTTACTTTATAGCTAGTCAGGTTTTAAACCTTGCTTTTTTTGAGGGGAGGATTCAGGGTAGTGATGATGCCTACTGTAGGACAGTACTAGTGGAGAGAATGAAATCTAAGCTCTGAATGTGGTCTGCAACCGTGATTTTATATTTTCCTGGTTATCACATTTTTAAAAGTGAAAAAAGTGAGTCATTAAAAAATATATCTTAAACACTGTGTCCGAATCATGATCGTCATGACCTTTTGTCAGTTGGGTTCTTTGGTTAACTTACCCAGCTCATGAAAACCATTGTCTCTCTCACACCAACATCTCAACTCAGCACTGTATTAGATACCTCCACTTCCCTCCCTTGCTCTCTCGCTCCAGCTCCAACACGTGCCTGTGCCTGAGAGCAGAAATTTTGACTTTTAAGAGGCTTTTAGAACCCAAGAGTCCAGAGCAGACAAAGGACATTCTTCCTGCCCCCTACCTAGCAATCGACCTGTAGAGCGCATCCTTGTAGTCCTTGAAGCAGTCCAGACCCTCTCTCTAACCTCCCCTCCTCTTCCCAAGTGCTACCGTGACTGGCTTTCAACTCGCCCTCAATTACTACGCAGACTTGAAAGAGAACCGGGATGCAGTTCAAGCCCCCCTACCCAGGATTCAGGCACCGCTTTTCAGAAAGGACATCTAGTAGAAATGCATTTTCAGTTCTGGGCTCAATATCCTAGAGCAAGACCACACCTGTTCTGCTACTGGGGAGGCAGAAGCTCAATCTTTAGTCTTCCGAGTGGTGGGAAGTGAGCAGGGTGGGAGCGGAACCAGAGTGTAACAGTAGACAAACAACTCAGGTGGACGCTGAGGGGAAGCCAGCAGGACCGGCCGAGGGGTGTAGTAACCCTAGGACGCTGGATTCAGGCGGGTGCCCCGCACCTCGCACCGCGCCCCGGCTCCCTCTCGTGGTGCCGCAGTCCCCGCCGCGCCGCCCCTCGGCTCTGCCCTCATGACGTCAGCGGGGCCGGGCGGTCCCCGGGTATAAAAGGAGGAGCTGGGGGAGGGCGACTGGTCTTTTGCTTTCCTTAGCCCTCTGTCCACGCACTGCTCCGAGGGCAAGAGCCTCCACCCCTTCTACAGCCAGCACCATGCGAGAGATCGTGCACATCCAGGCGGGCCAGTGCGGCAACCAGATCGGCGCTAAGGTGGGCTCACCCCAAGGGAAGAAATGGATGAGGTCGCCCCCTCGGGCGGGGGTCCCAAGGTTGGGGATGGGGGGAGGGGTGGGAGGCAGGCCGAGCCTAGGGTGTCCTGAGAAGCCCGGGGTTGTGTCGCATTCCGCTGCTGGCTACTGGGCGGGCCGGGTCCTGAAAGCGGGTCCTGAAAGCGGATCAACCTGTCACGATGGGTGCGACAGGATGTCTTAAATCAAGGTCCATTACATTGCTTTGGGACACAGCCCTTCTGCGGGGTACAGATGACATTACTCTGTTTTTTTTTTTCGTCTCTGAAATTTGAGTTGGGGGGTCACTACATGTATTGAAAAATCTCATGTCAAATATATATATTCCGTCGTTTGAATGAAAAAAAAAATGCAGTGTCATTGGGTTGACAGATGTTACAGAGGCGTGTCTTTGGGCCAACAGATGAGAGTGTTAGACAAATTCTCTTACAAGGGCTCCTCTAGATGTGACATAAAACGCAATGGACGTCTTTCTCCTCTGTGAGACTGCTCGGAATGGGGGCTGTGAGACCCGACGGCAGCGGGGAGACAGCAATGGGCATTTAACATGGGTGTGGGCGGGTGCTTGTACAAGGACGTGGTCTCTTTCAGCACCGCCATATTGCCCACCCAACCTCCCAACTCCCTTTCCTGCTGCCCAGTCACTATGGAGGCTGCATCTTGAGGATGGCCAGCTTTTTCCTGAGGTTCCAGACGCCCTCTCAGGATTGTACTGCCCATCTCCTAACATTCCTAGCCAGGGTCAATACCCGAAGCCAGTATGTAGGTCGGTGGTATGAAACTGGGCTGTTAAAAGCTGTCATGGAGTCTGCCAGCAGCCATTGATCCCTGGAGGCACAGGGGGCGGGGCACCTGGTCTTCCCTTCTGCTTTTTCCATCCTTCAGCCTGTATGTGTAACATTCAGCCTTTCCTGGAGTGATAGAAAGCAGCTGCCTCTGCAGTTCTGGGAGATCCGCTGTGCCCACTTCCTTCTCCAGGCTCCTCCCAGCCCTGCATCTGTGGTCATAATATGGCCACTGCGCATTCCCAAGACCCTCTGCAGCAGCTGCTGCTGCCCAAATACATGGAGGCCAGCTGCTCACTGGGTTCTTGCCTGCTGTCTGACTAAGACCCTTCTGGGTGACAGAGAGATCCTAAGCATGCTGTGATTGTCTTCATTTCAGTTTTGGGAGGTGATAAGCGATGAGCATGGCATCGACCCCACTGGCAGTTACCATGGCGACAGTGACTTGCAGCTGGAGAGAATCAATGTGTACTACAATGAAGCTGCTGGTAAGGGTTTGGATGTCAGTCTTGCTTTCCATACTGTGGCAGAGGAAGCTGCCTACCAGCATGCAGACAAGGAAATGATTTTTGTACTCATTTTTTTTTTAAAAGCACTTTGTAGTTCCTGAAGACCTCTGCATGCTTTGTGTCTCCATTTTCTTTTTCCTCCTTTGTCTCAATGCTGGGATTTCTGCAATGAATCTTTTGCTACATCCATCTCCTTTCCTAAGCCCAGTTGTAAGTCAGCTCTTGTCCCCACAGGCAACAAATATGTACCTCGGGCCATCCTAGTGGACCTGGAGCCGGGCACCATGGACTCAGTGAGGTCGGGACCATTCGGCCAGATCTTCAGGCCAGACAACTTTGTGTTTGGTATGTTGTCATGCTCCATGAGAGAGCTGGCCAGATGACTCACTCCCTTCCTAGCAGCCCTGGGCTTTACAGTTCTGTGTGCAGCATCCAGCTGAGCTGTGTCCCACAGACCACAAGTCCTGGCCTAACCTATGAATCTGACAAGATCATGTCTGTGGTCACTCTTGACAGCTCAGAGGAGATTGTGGGCCTGCAGAGGCTGTGAAAGGCTTCTGTGAGGAGCAGCTTCTAGGGAGAAGGGAGGAGGGAATGATAGCCGTCAAAGAGGGCATCACAGGACTACTGATGCCAAGGTAACCACTTCAGTGACCAAGCAAGTGACCCAAATGCTTAGAGCTGTCTTCCCTGCCTCTTTTAATTATACCTAATTAAGAGTATTTACAGAATGTTCTCTGTGCTTAAGTTTAGAAGCTACTGAGTATTGTTAAAATGTGTTCTCTTCCTCAACTCGATCTTTATTATGATCCCCAGGGTTTTTGAGGTCACTGATACACTTATAATATTTCCTTCCCATAAAAGTGTGTCTAAAAGACTACTGAATGTTTTTTTAAGGCCACTTCTTCCATTTCCTTTACAGTCCAACCACACTACCCTGGATTCCTAAGTGTCTAATATTCTCTTTTTCTCTTTCAGGCCAGAGTGGTGCAGGAAATAACTGGGCAAAGGGCCACTACACAGAGGGTGCCGAGCTAGTGGACTCTGTCCTGGACGTGGTGAGGAAGGAGTCAGAAAGCTGTGACTGTCTCCAGGGCTTCCAGCTGACCCACTCACTGGGGGGAGGCACTGGCTCAGGTATGGGGACCCTGCTCATCAGCAAGATCAGAGAGGAGTACCCAGACCGCATCATGAACACCTTCAGCGTCATGCCCTCACCCAAGGTCTCTGACACTGTGGTGGAGCCCTATAATGCCACACTCTCTGTGCACCAACTGGTAGAGAACACAGATGAAACCTATTCCATTGACAATGAGGCTCTGTATGACATCTGCTTCCGCACCCTGAAGCTGACCACACCCACCTATGGCGATCTCAACCACCTGGTGTCAGCCACCATGAGTGGAGTGACCACCTGCCTGCGCTTCCCAGGCCAGCTGAATGCAGACCTGCGCAAGCTGGCTGTGAACATGGTGCCCTTCCCACGCCTGCACTTCTTCATGCCAGGCTTTGCACCTCTGACCAGCAGGGGCAGCCAGCAGTATCGAGCCCTGACAGTGCCCGAGCTCACCCAGCAGATGTTCGACTCCAAGAACATGATGGCTGCCTGCGACCCACGCCATGGCCGCTACCTGACCGTGGCCGCCATTTTCCGTGGCCGCATGTCCATGAAGGAGGTGGATGAGCAGATGCTCAACGTGCAGAACAAGAACAGCAGCTACTTCGTGGAATGGATCCCCAACAATGTGAAGACGGCCGTGTGTGACATCCCTCCTCGTGGCCTCAAGATGTCAGCCACCTTCATTGGCAACAGCACTGCCATCCAGGAGCTGTTCAAGCGCATCTCGGAGCAGTTCACTGCCATGTTCCGGCGCAAGGCTTTCCTGCACTGGTACACGGGAGAGGGCATGGACGAGATGGAGTTCACCGAGGCGGAGAGCAACATGAATGACCTGGTGTCTGAGTACCAGCAGTACCAGGATGCCACGGCTGATGAGCAGGGCGAGTTCGAGGAGGAGGAGGGTGAGGATGAGGCTTAAGAACTTCTCAGATACATTGTGCACCCTTAGTGAACTTCTGTTGTCCTCCAGCATGGTCTTTCTATTTGTAAATTATGGTGCTCAGTTTGCCTCTGTCAGAAACTCACTGTTGATGTAATAGTGTGAACCTCCTTTCAAGATTACATTATTGTTTCAGAAATCTATACGAATAAAAAGCATGTGTATAAAATCTATGGTCCTTTTCTCCTCGACGTCTTTTTTTTTTTTTTTTTTTTTTTTATGAAATAGAAACCTTCAGGGTGTAATAGCATTGTGGGACTTCTGCTTAGTGTTTTTATTGTTACCATTTCAGGTACCCTATGAACTTGTCAAATCTAGGGCTAAGGCAAAAAAAAAGCTTTTAACTCATGCAATAAAAGTATGTTCTCTATATAAGAAGTCCTAAAACAGCAAACAGGAACACTACAAATGTTTCCCATAAAATTTACTTGAAAACAAATCATGGTGAGAATTTACTTTTAAGACAATGATAGAAAGTCAATGTTAAAAATGCTAATGTTCATGTTTTTGTGGCTATTGAAGTTATGACCTGATTTGGGTGTGCCATTTTTCCTGCTTGCATAGTAGAGTCACATCGCAGGGAAGGTAGAAAGCCTGTCTGTGAACTGAGGCAACAAGCAAGGGAAGGCATTTTGGAGCATCCATGTAACAGGCAATGACATGATCCTTTAGTACAGAAGCTCCCAGACACCGGAGGTTTCCTAGACTTTCACTGGAGAAAGTCTTCTACCAACCTGTTGAATTCATCTGCAAAGCGTAAGTGTAGGTTATGCTTGCCTTCTGGCATCAGATGCAACCTATGAACAAAGCAAACTTTTGATCAGTGATATATATTAAAATGCTTTCCCCTCTTCAGCAGTTGATGAGAATCTTTCAGAACCAAATAAAGTTCCCAAGTAAGTGAATGTCAGGGTGAACTCCCTTGGAAGTTCTGACCACCCCAGAGGTAAACCATAAGGTCTTCACTGAACAGTGACAATATGTTTGGAATCACATTAGGTACATAAATGGTTTGACTGGAAACAGTGGAGATCGTGATCTGGTAATTATTTCAAGAGTCCATTTTTTAACCAACGTGTTTTTTAAAAGTCATTTTTGAGAAAATGACTAAAAAATAATAGGGGTGACAGTGGTTGGCTGTAACCCTAATTCTTCAAAAGAAAAGATGGCAAAAATAAGAGATGGTCAGAATTCACTGAGTTGCACAGGTGAGTTCTTTTTGTGGTTGTTGGTGGTGGGGGGGGAATATCTGTATAGTGATAGTGGGCAAGCCAAATAAGAATTCTCAGCCAGCAGCAGCCTTCATCCTTGGTTCCAAGGCATGCTGTCGTGCTCAGAGTACAGAGCAAGCCTGACTGTGGCCAGCAGATAGGAGGAGAAATGCCTTAGGAATTTTGGGTGGGTGTTGGGGGCTCATCGGCAGCCATGTGTGCAGAACTCCTGCAGCTGTTGCATCATGTCTTTGGAGGACCCCTCTGTCCTGGAAAGGCTTTTCTCCATTCAGTGTGATTTTAGTCAGAGGAAACTGATTTGCAATCTTTCAAAAAAAATACGATTTAAAAAATATATTTTATTGAGTAGCTTCTAAAGTGTAGAAATAAGCTTAAAGCTGTTAGGTGGCCAAGCTCAAGTTCAAGCCATGTTGTCTACAGTGACAACTGGGTGTCAAAGGAATTAGACTGGAGCAAAATTCCAGTGACTACATTCTGTACTTCTCTGATCTCTTAGCAGGAAGGCTGATGCTTTCAGCCATTCAGGGGGAGGACTCTGGAGGAAGACAGCCCTTCTCAGAAGATGACTGGGTCTCTTGCAACTCTGCTGTGCCTATGGCAGGGATGGGACGACCAGGACAATCAAATGTAAAGAAAATATCTACTGTTGGTCTCTTTTAGGGGCCTTTTAACGTTAATAATGCCTAGTAATAATAACCAGAACATTTAGGTTTAAAATGTGCTACTTAAAAGGGATAAGGTATACCAGCCCCAAAGATAATCCAGCTGCACCACCCAGGAATGCGGCTGCAGGGATGCTCAAAGCTGCAGGTTTTAGGACACAGAAATGACTCAGTTTCCCAGGATGCTGAAGTAACAGAAGGACAAGTATGGGCCAAACTATGACCACTTATCTTAATTAAGCTGGGTTCAGAAGCCAAGAAACCCTGACCTGACTATCCTGAAGTACATCTAGAGATGCCAACTCAGCTGCCATCTGTTCTGCCCCGTTTCTACAATTTGCCTGTTCCTGATAAAAACAGCTGTGGATCCCCTTTTTAGCTATGCAGTGAAGCCTGATGAAGCCTACGGTCTTTCTACAACATCTCTAGATCTTGGGAAAGTAAATATGAGATTCATTATATTAAAAGTATGAGAGAACTACCTTAGATGCCAGATTTGTGTATCAGTGTATTAGTGTATGCATGGTGGATGCGAATGAGTGCATGACAGACAGTGATGGATGGATGGATGGATGGATAAATAGGTGGGTGGGTGGATAGACAGATGAAAGTATAAAGAAAATTATTCTCCTTGATGTCTTTTCTCAGTGCAAACCCTCCCTTCACTCTGTGTGGCGCCTACTGTGAATCCTCTTGGGAACAGTACCAGAACAGCCAGGCATAAACACTTGGCCAGGCAGCTACTCTGCTGCTGACCCAGTTCTTACCCAGACAATAAAGGATACACATGCTTCACTGAGTGGCTTTCAAGCAATCACATTCTCCAGGAAAACTAGTAGGAAAGTCTACCACTAAACACATGGCTCAGATGCCAGTGAAGGGGACCTATAAGTTTCCCATCTGTAAAGCAGGGGTCCTGAAGTGTGGGACCTATAAGGTTCCCATCTGTAAAGCAGGGGTCCTGAAGCATGTGCTACTTTTAGAAAGAGATCCTAGAGCTCTGGGGAAAGGCTGTTATGTTGGAGCACCACCTAGTAGTCATCTGACTCAGCCCCTCTCCATCAGGGCACATGAGACACTGGTCTTGCCATGTTACCATTTTGTCTTCACTCTCATTGTTCTTGGCTTTCAAATGAAGCTTTGAGCACTGTCCCATAGTGATGGGGCCAAAAGAACATGCTATAGCATCTTCACTCTGAATGAACATGACAACATTCTCAGTATCTTATGAACCTATAACTTGGCCAGGAAGAGTATGTGAGCTTCTGCCTTCTCTGGAAATGAGCAGCTGGTTCTCTGTGAGGGGCTCTTGTCCATCATGAAGGTGGATGGCAGCAGGTTACATACACCCTTTCCTCACCCCTCAACCTCAGAGCTTCAAAGCCATGCAAACCTGCCTGCCCACAACAGACTTTCTATTCAGAAACAGAATGCTTTCTTTTCTGATTATGCCTTTGAGAAAGCCCTAAGAAAATGGTAAGGTGTGAGAACTACACATTTCTTCCAATTGGTGAAGCTAGAAGGCACTCCGCCCCAGACTTTACCCTACTAGACATTTGGGGGTTTAGGGGGGAAGATAACTCAAGGGGAAGTTTCTTAAATTTAATAATCATATCTCATGCATGAAAAATAAGTTAAATCACTGCAGTGACTTCTCCCTCTTGATGGAGCACTTCTACCAGGTCTGCAGGACTAATTAACTATCTACTGTGCTGTGTGGAGGACTGACCTGCCAAGACTCCAGGGATCTGGCTGGGGCCACCAACTGCAGTGCAAGATGGACATGCACTGTGGAGGTCATCAGTGGGTGAAGGGCTTTATGGAGGCAGCATGACCTCTGCACTGGCAGCTACCTCCCCTCCCCCACCACTGAGCCACCATTCTTTACCTGAAAAATGTCGGTAGTGATGCGATTATAGTGGGGACCAAAAGAAAGATTGCATGTAAGTCATGTGCACTAGTCTGTAGGCATTTCATTGGTATGCGCTATTGTTTTGTTATATGTTATACTTTGTGAAAGTTCTAACCAAGCACAGCATATTAATGAATATCCTGACTCAGGAAGCACAGTTTATTTACATTTACTGGCTGACATAAAACCTCTGATTGGAAGATTTTTCCCTTAAGAAAGTGTGTTTAAGATTTGCCTGGAAACACTGAAGCATCCACATTTTGGTCTTCCCTCTCCTTAGGCTTCATATGGTCTGTGAATTGAATCTTGGGTATTCCGAACTTTTGGGCTAATATCCACTTAGGATGCTTCAGTGTTTCTTAGAAGAGTGAACAAAATACAGGGGGAAATATTGAGACAAAGTATGGAGCAGAGACTCGGGGAAAGGCCATCCAGAGACTGCCCCACCTGGGGATACATCCCATATACAGTCACCAAACCCAAACATTCTTGTGGATGCTGGGAAGTGCTTGCTGATGGAAGCATGATAAGCTGTCTCCAGAGAGGCTCAGGCAGAGCCTGACAAATACAGAGATGGATCCTCGAAGCCAACCATTGAACTGAGTGTGGGGTCCGGGATGGAGGAGTTGGAGAAGGGACTGAAGGAGCTGAGGGGGTTTGCAACCCCATGGGGAGCAACAATGTCAACTGGCCAGAACCCTGGGGCTCCCGGAGACTGGACCACCAACCAAAGAATACACATGGAGGGACCCATGGTGCTGGCCACATATGTGGCAGAAGAGGGTCTTGTTGGCCATCAGAGGAAGGAGAGGCCCTTGGACCTGAGGATGTTAGATGTCCCAGTGTAGGGGAATGCCAGTGAGGGAAGACAGAAGTGGGTGGGTGGGTGGGTGGAGGAGCAACCTTATGGAGGCAGGAGGAGGGGGAATAGAATAGCAGGTTTTCAAAGGGGAAAACATTTAAAATGTATATAAAGTAAAATATCCAAAAATAAAAATAAAAAAGGGGGGGGATTTGCCTGGAAAGGTTAGACTCTGGTCCCTTTGGGTCAAAAAAGCATTGGCCTTGGGGATTTCTATTTGAAGTTAACACTGTAGCCACAGGGGACTCTAGCTGACTGCTCTCCCTCCTTCCTAGGGGAGCCGTGTTGGGTGTTGGGGAATGTTATATACTTGTGTTCAGATGCTGATTACTGTGCCCAGAGAACTGGTTGGATGTTGTTGGCATTGTCAAGCATCTCTTGTCTCAATGTTGTGTAAAAATTGTTTTCCATCACCTCTGGTTGGTTAATATGGAGCTGATCAGTCAATAGCTGGGCAGGAAAGAAGGGGGTGGGGCTTCCCATCCCCGTGAAGAGGTTCTGGGTGGAAAAAGGAGAGAGAGCACGGAGGAATGAGTTGCCAGGAGAGAGCAGAGGGGACAGGTGGAGCAGGAGCAGCCAGAGCAAGACTAAAATGTCAGGTAGCACCGCATAGCTGGGAAGTTGCTGGACAGGCCAGCATGGTCAGGTTAGAATAGATGAGAACCCTGCCCAGCCAAAGTGCAAGAAGCTTATTAATAAATATACCAGGTCTCCATGTCATTATCTCAGAGCTAGGGTGGGCACAGAACAGTCATGAACATTTACAGAAAAGTCATCACAGCATAGTGGGGTGGGAACTTCCAGCAAGATGTGGTATACAAGCACTGGCTGCAGCAGGTGCCTTCCATCAGCCTCTCCCTCCTCCAGGACCCTGGTCTTGTTTTGTTAACTGGCTGAGTAAAGGAACTCAGAGTGTGAACTGGCTCCACCTTTATGCTCCAATCCACACTTCTCCAGCAGGCTGGGGCATCTCACATTGACAGCCAGACTTGGAGAGTCAAGGAAGCAGCAGAAAGAGGGCTTTCCTCCCTTCAGTGACCCAGACAAGAAGACACTAACTAGTCCACTACCTGTCTAGATGGCCACTCCTGCCACATAACTCCACTAACATAACCTCCAGGAAAGCTACCTCAAGATCAAGAACTCTGGAGGGGAGGAAGCATGTGCCCGTCAGTCCTTCCCCATAGCCATGGTTAATTTTACATATCAGTTTGACTGGGTCTCTGTGCTCTGGTGTTTAACCAGATGCTATTGTGGTTGTGCCTGAGTGTGTTTGGGGGTGACATTAAAACCTGAGTCCATAGGCTGAGTAAGGTGATGATCGCCCTCCCTAGTGTGGGTAGAGCTGGTTCAATCTGTTGAAGGTCAGGTTGAGAAGCTACCCGGTTCCTATGTGTTCACACCAGAAAACAAGCTAGAGATGTCATGTGCAATGCTCAAGGGCACATAGTCAAATGGCACTCCGGTGCTCTTAATCCCAGGGTCACAAATGCTACTCAGCATTTCATTTCCAGAGACTTCTTCCTTAGCTTCTCCCCTTGGCTGACAGAACCCTGCAATGTCATTCTGTAAACACTGATTTTACCCCTCTTCTCTCCTGCTTGCCTGGCTCCCAGGCCTGCCTGACCATGTGGCTGGGCCACTGCAGAGTCTGACCTTTGGGTGCCTACTGCTCCTGCTTTGCACATGCTTTCTGCCTTCCTCCTTTTCTACTTTCTCCCTCCCCTGACAGAGCCTTTAAAACATGCTAGATTAGATCTGAGAGAGCTATTCAATGGGATAAAATGAAATCACATGCTGAGAGCTGTTTAAAAAGGTATGAATAAGGGACCATGTGACCGTGGGGGTAAGGAAGCTTCCCTGGGGGGGATGCTGAGCTATGATGTGAAGGATTGGTGTACTGGAAGCTTCCCTGAGGGGGATGCTGAGCTATGATGTGAAGGATCGGTGTACTGGACAGGCTGGAAGGGGGAAAGGGGAATGGAGGTTTGCCCCTGGAGCTGAAAGGCACATTCTGGTTTCTGTTAATTCCAGAGATCTGAAGCCTCCTCAAAAACATAATGATCCCTATCCCTGTCATATGCTGAAATTTCAGTATCTCTAAAGAAGTTGACTTAGTTCAAAATATGGTTATATCCTGATCCATTATGACTATTGACCTTATAAAAAAAAGCAAATTGGGTCACAGGATCAGAGGAAAGATTGTCTATGAGCTGGGGAGCTAAGACTCTGTCAACAGCCCCATCCTGGACTCTAGAACTAGCAAAGATTGATGTTTGTGTTGTAATGGAGTCCTGTCTTCATAAAGCTGCCATGTGTTGACAATATTGGGGCTGGGGGTGTTGCTTAGTGGCAGAATACCCTGACCTTATCCTCAGCAATGTACAAAAAAATTAAAATGAAATATCATAAATTAAAAATGCATTGGCTGGGCAGTGGTGGTGCACACCTTTAATCCCAGCACTTGGGGAGGCAGAGGCAGGTGGATTTCTGGGTTCAAGGCCAGCCTGGTCTACAGAGAAAGCTCCAAGATGGCCAGGAACTTCACAGAGAAACCTTGTCTGGAAAAACAAAAGACAAAAAACAAAAACAAAAACAAAAACAAACCCAAAACAACAACAACAACAAAATGCACCTAATATATCTATATTGCTAAACACCACAGCTTAGCCTTGCTTACCTTAAACATGTTTGGAATGCTTATATCAGCCTACAGCTGGGCGAAATCACCTCCCGTGCATAATACTAAAGCGTTGAGAACTTCCTGAAGGTTGGTGAACTCTGAACTGGACATGGAAAGCCTATGGTTGCGCAGGATGCTCTGATATCACTGTGGAGTTGAGAGTCTTTCTTAGAGGGCAGCTAAGGCAGAAACTCTCTAACTCGGCTGAGGTAGCCAGCACAATGGCTTGACCTTGCTGTGCTCTCACATTCTCTCCAGTCCAGCTTGGTTGCCTCCAAGAGCCTCTTCACTCCCACTCTAGAGTATGATGGGTGCCCATTAACACTTGACAAGATTTCCTGATAGCTGCTGGGGCTGGCTGTAATTGGAAGTGTTGACCCAGAGGCTGGCAGACAAGACAGGAGAGAAGCCTGGAAGCCAGGAGGGAGGTCTGGCTAGGCAAGAGCCCTAAAACTAGGGTCAGGGCAGGAGGACTCCAAAGACAGGGTCTGTTTACCTCACTGCTGCAGTAAGAACAGCTCACCATGGGTTTTACACAAGAGCTTCTGGGGGAGAAATGTAGCTGCCTAAAGCTAAAAACTTAAAACAAAGGCCTGTTTGCTTTCGAGAGATTATGGTTCCTCTCCTGTGAAAAGAGAAGGGAAGGAGACAGATTGGCAAAGCTGGAGACTGGTCTCCTTCCAAGGCAGCAAAAGCACCAATGGTGTGACTCATACATAGCAAGTACTTCTTGGTAAAAACCTGTGAGCACAGATTATGCTTTTAAGTGTAGTTAAAGTCATGTCTGGCAAGTTGTTTTACTGTCCTGCCTCACAGCACATGCACAGCAGGGGTTAGCTGCTCTCCAAACCCACTTTCTTTCTTTGGGGTCCCAAAGAAGCCAGCCATGGTCTGGTAGGTTCACACCCAACATAAAAGGCTCTTTTAGCAAAAGGAGTGGAAAATACAGACTGTTTTTAAGAGAACCGTTGCTAATAACATTTTACCTCCAACCCGTCAGTTCCAAAGGATAGTGATGTAAGAAAATGATTTTCCATCAAATGCACAGGAAGGGCATATTTTTCTTCAATATTGATGTATCCTGTTGCTAGGAGATAGGTTTGGAACAGAATTCCTAGGCCAAACTATTTTAGAGACAGATGTTTAATGAGCTTGGCTTTTATAATGAGGGTCAGAATAGGGAAAACCACCATTTCTAAAGCAGAAAATGATTAAGTAGGCCACCTAGCATCTCTCTAATGGTATGTTCATAAGAGGCAGTTGTGCTGTGGTGAAAAAAGCTCTGTTTTAGGAAAATCCAGGACTTGCCATTTACCAACTAAATGATTTGAACATTGTTCAACACCAACCAGCCTTGAAATCTCATCTACAAAATGGAATGATTTTCCCTAAGTCTGTAGTGAAGTATAATAAGCAAAATACCTTTAAAATATAAAATGTTACGTGGAAACATCACACTGTTCACTCTAAATGTACAAAGTTAAAATAAAACATAGAAACTGAGGTGTGTAACTGAGCCCCTCCTCTCGGGCCTAGCATTTATATATCCTCAGAGAAGTCCCCAGAATTCCAAGTGTCACACCCTCGCAGAAACTATCTTCAGCTGGCAAAATCATGCCCCTGTTAGAGCATGGGGCAAATCACAGTCAGCTGCTGTGGACAGTCTGAAGCAGCCCCATATCCCACATCTGAGATTAAAACATATTCTTATAACATCTATGTGTTTCTAAAGAAACCAAAATTCTCACTCCAGAGGTGTACAGAAAACATCTAGGAGATTAATAAGAAAATAAGCTATTTGAATTTTGTGCCACAACCATGGCTCATATTTTTATAATTTTATAAATGTCAAGTTTAAGAATGCTGTATTTATTATGGACTTCTAAATTTTCATAAAAGTCCTCCATGTTTACTCACTGTGTAATTTCAATGTGACTTCTACCTCTATTTTCACCGACTCTACATTCTTCCCAAAGTGGTTGTTGGTATTTCTGCTCATATTCTTATATTTGCCTAACTCAAGGTCGAACAGATATCAAAGAATGTGAAGAATGAAGAGAGGTCTTTCAATGTAAAAAAAAGTATAAATATGTGCATATATTCCTATATGTAGATATAGGCACGTGAATTGCTATGTAATTATGTAATTGTATTTTGTTGTGGAATAAGAAATACCCCTCCCCTTATTTCCAAATCCCCAGAGAAGCCCACTGTTCGGAGACACAGAGGAGACAGTGTCCACTCAGGCAGTGGAGCTCTTAGGGCCCCTTCTGAGCTTCGGGGACTCAGGCACGCAGAGGGGCTGAGTACATATTTAAGGTGGCTATGACGTGTAAAGTTTTACAATATAATTTTAGAAAAGAAGTTTCAGAGTTGAATACAGAATATGACTATATCTATGTGGCTGGCTACCAAAGGAAAATTTGCTTTCTTGGTTTGGTTTTATGAATGTTTTTATTGTTATTGTTTTTAAGTGAACTAAAAATCCCAAGGCATACCGAGTTGTTTACCAGTGCTTGCTACAAATCTAACGAGATATTCTTACTACAGAACTCAGTGCCTGGGAACAAACTGGCCTCACTGTGCTCAAAGACATTTACCAGAATCCTTCTGCTGAGGATCCCCAGAGCTCAGAGCTCAGGTCCTCTGTGCCTGTGGTGCTCCCTGACCAAATGAGGAACATGAATCATAAACTACCCTTCTCACACTTCTTGTCCTTCCTATGGCTCCTCTAATTTCCTTAGAAGCTTTGTGGTGCCCAGAAGTTGTGAGGCTGTAACAAGACTCACCGTGACCCTTTCACATGCTCGAGAAGGAAGTCAGCATGAAAACGTGGGACCAATGGGTCTTTCTCCCCGTGCACAATCAGGGTAGGGCACTGGACCAGGGGTAGCAAGTGCCGGCAAATGTTACCTGAGAGACAAGACCACGGAAAGTCAATTGTCTTAGCACAGTCACTCTGCAGAGATGTACTGCTGCTAGACTTTGGGCATCAATGCTTCCGAAGGCACCAAAGGCTTGGTCTTCAGAGAGGTGCCATTAGGAAGTAGTGAAAGCCTCAGAATGTGGCCTTGTGGGACATCCTAATCACTAGGGACATGCACCTGAAGGGGATTGTGGAACCCTAGCCTATCCTCTCTTCCCTTCTGCTCTCTGACTTGGGAAGTGACTGGCTGCCTCACCACAGATGCAAAGCAATACGGCCACTTGTTCATTGGCTGGAACCTCCACAATGAGCCAAAGTAAGGCTTTTTGTAATCCACTGATACACACATCCTTCTGGGCTCTAGGCTTTTCTACCAGTGGAAGCAACCCGATCTGGGGTATCTTCCAGTATTAACATTGCTAGGTTTTGCTCTTCTTTTCCTGTGCCCTGTCTGCTTATGTTGATGCTCTACTAGTAAATAAACAGCTTTTCTTGAGTTAAGTTCATTATTCATGTAAAATGATGGAAAAATCAGATAAGCAATTGAAACCCCCACACATATTACAGAGACAGCCTGTAGTCACGTGGATGATATTTGGCATTTAAAGCCATTTTCGTTGAGTTTGTACTTCAGTGGCTGAAGCTTAGCCAGTCCTCGGGGTGGGGTGTGGGAACTTCACAGTGAAGTTAGCCTGTGTGGAGAACACAGTGCTTGTGCCTTCATGACACTCCCGATGACCGCACCTTGGTGGCTCCTTGACAGCTAGAGCTTCAGTCTCAAACAGCAGTAATCACAGTTGCCCGTGACTGTTATGAGGCTGCACATACGGCCAGTGGTATCGAAGGTTCTGGGTATCCACCCTAGCAGCTCCTTCCTTCACTCCCCTCCCACTCTGCCTGTACTGAAAGGAAGGTGCTATATAGCACTAAGTTGACTGGGATCCAGTATGTGTGGCACTGCCCACTGGGAAACAGGCCCCTGCCCTTCTCTTTGGCTGGGGATTGCTGTCCTCCAAGGGAGAGTCACCAGTTGACTGGGTCTCTGAGGCACTCCTCTCCAGTCACTGGGCAGCACACACCTGAGGCGATGCTGATGAAAGCCAGCTCTGCCACTTGCTGCAGCAGGATCTGTTAATGCTTGCAACGCTTACACTTTTTAGGGGGTGTGGGGGAAGACACGTATTTTGGTGGACTGGTATTCACTATGTAGACAAGACTGGCCTCAAAATCACAGATTCACTTGTCTCTCCCTCCAAAGTGCTGTGGTTAAAGGTACATGCCACCATGCTAGGCTAGTACTTACATTTTACCTCATTCCATACCACCAAACATTTGTAAATTAGATGCTTTTTTAAATAACAGTAATAGCACTGTCATGATAACCATCTGTAGCACTCTACCGTGGCTGAATGTATATTATCTCACTTAATCACCACAAAAACTTTATGAGGTAGGTATTAGTATGCTCTCCAGAAATCAAGTCACTGCACAAAGCCATTCTGACAGCAAGCCACGACCTCAAACCCAGGCCTGGGTGACCCCACAGCTGTGCAATCACCCATGCCAGACCAAGTGTCTGTAAAACTGAACACACTGCCACAGACAAAAGACTCCTGTTAGATCAGTAAATACAGAAGGGAGATGAACTAAGCCCTCCTGTAAAATGATTTCCATATTGGGTTTTCTAGTCAGGATGTGTTTCTGAACTGTCAACTAGAGAGCTGTCTCATGTGGCTTAGTGGCTTTTTTCCCTGTTGTTTTTAGGTGCAAGGAAACACATTTTAAAGTTTTGCTACTATGCACGGAGGCTGCATTTCAACAGGATCACTGTAAGGCACGGATTTGTTCTTTTGAACTTAAACCAGACATGTAACATTTCCAAAGTCCCTTTCATTGCAAAAGCTTTGACGTTACAGATGATTCATGCTGGAAAGGATTACCTAATAGATTAAACTGCCCCTTCAGACACAAGCATTCTATAACTGAATGTCCCTGGGATTAAATATTAGTTACTCTATTCTTGCAGCAATTACAAAGATAAAAAGAAGAAAGGGGTCAATAGAGGGACTCTGAGCAGCTTGCTGCAGTTTGGATCTTAGTATTCCTCCAAAGGCTCCGTCTGGTGTTAAAGCTTGTTCCTGAGTGTGGAGAGGAAGGGAGGCGGTGGAACTTTTAAGGGGCAGCGCTTAGGTCATAGGTCATTGGGGGTGTGTCTTTGGAGGAGCGGTAGACTCGAGTTTATCCTCTTTTTCATTTTGCCAATGAGGTAAAACTCTCTTATCATGATTCAATGCACCATCCAGCCTTAAAGGCAGTCGGTTTCCCGAGTCATGGACGAAAACCCCCAGAACTAAGTGACAATACCTCTCCTCTCAGTGAGGATGTTAATTCTTGCTGGGAATCTTGTTAATTTTTCAGATAAACAAAAGGAGGCATTTGTCATAGGTAAGGTTATATCACTTGGTTCTGAAGATGGAAAGAAAGTTCAACCATCTCTTCCTCCTTGCCGGCTCTGCTGGGGCTGAAGATCATGGCAGAGATTTCCATCGTGCCTTGTCCTAGAAGTAAAATGAGTAGAAGGTGGACCCATTCAGACAGGGGGAAAAAAAATGTCGATATGCTGGCTCTCGTTCTAATCACCTCTTCTTCAATTAGAAAGTAGAAACAGGTTCCTGGAGAACAGATTTGTGCAGACACATATACAAAGGACTGAAAGGAAGCGAAGAGATTGCTGTTACAAGCCTCAACACAAACCTTTACTCACATGGTCCTGTCTGGCATTTACACTAATTATACAAGGACTGGTGCCCAATAACCAGTGTCTCTGTTCGCACGGTAACAGTGTGGGGATAATGGGTGGGTTTATTTATCATGGACAAATGCTGGGAAACCAAGGGAAGAAGTCAAGCCTGCCCTGCAATTAGCAAAGGAACCATTAATCCATGCAACATACCCTCTGGCAGATGTTTAAACTGGTTTATACCATCCACCCACTTCTCACAGGTTTTGGCAAAGTAGTCATATCCATACAGGGCTTCCAGGGGTTTCCTTGCCTTCTCACTCCATTTAGAAACATCTCGGATGCCTGAAAAACCAAAGTGTGGATAAGGATTAGTCCAGTCTTACACTAAGGTAATACCTGGAAGTAAGCCAAGTCTGGGCCACCTCTGGGTCTCAGGCTTACATCCCTCCTGCTGGGAAGACTTTCCCCAGCACCAGCCTGGCTCATCCACATCCTCTCTGTCACTGCTCAGATGTTAGAGAGCCCCCCCCCCCCCTGAATGCCCTCTGTGGCTCTCCACCCCCACCCCCACCTGCTCTGCTTAGCACTTCTCACTGCTTGGCAGGGCTTTCCGCCTTATGCCCGATTGTCCACCCCTCCTTCGGGATGGAGTCCCAGTGCAAGGGTTTATGCTTTATGCCTTGCTGCACATCAGACACTGCTTGGCTGGACCTCCCACTAGAATAATACGAAAAAATCATTAGTGAGTGAATGAAATCAGAACAGAGTTGAATGCTTTCTGGTCTCCAGAGTAAGAATAACATTATAGTTATTTTTTAGTTCCTAGTTTAGTTCTATTTCCCCTTCTTTTTATCTTCATAATTGCTGCAAGAATAGAGGAGCTAAGATTTAATCCTGGAGACATTCAGCTACCGAATGCTGTAACAGTTTCCTCCAAGATTGAAACATTTCATCCTAGAGATAGCTCCTTAAGCAGGGAGGTAAACTACTCCACTGACCAGACTTACTAGACTTCTCCCTGCCAAAGTAAACATGAAAGCTGAGATTTCCCTTCAGACTAAAGAAAGCTGAACTGCAAAGAAGATTCTCAGAGAAAAGCTGCAAAGACTCTGAGAGTGACTAGCTGCCTACAAGAAGTAGAAATCAACCAAATTGCCTGGAGGAGATTTGGCCCACTGAGGCACTTGGAATGGATACTCTGCAGCTCGTTGAATCACCTGCGGGCAGTGCAGTATACTCTGGGTGAGCTGTCACCCATACTGGGGAGGACTTTGGTGATAAGGATGTCTTTGAATCATTTCTGCTCCTTGGAAATAACCCAAATAAACTCATGGTTCATCGAGTTGGACTTTAGTGATAGCCATACGTTGGTTTGTCATAGGATCCCTTTTTTCAGATGATTAGACATGTGAGTTGCATTTCCCCAGAAAATGTTTTGTCACACAACATAGAGAGGGGACTATTTCTAGGACTGTGGACTCCAAACTCTGTGGATGCTCCAGTCCATCACACAAAATTGATACAGGCTCTCCCAAATATTAAACCATCTCTACATTATTTAATTTTGACTCATGTAATTTAAATGCTATGCAAGTAATATACTATATTGTTTAGGAAAATCATGACCAAAAAGTCTGTGTAGGTTCAAAGCAAAGATAATTTACTTTTCAAAATTTTTGGCCATGGTTGATTGACCCGTAAAGGGCTAGCTATTTAAAGAAGTTTTTCTGGCACACTGAGAAAAAAACAAATTATGCATGTAAGTTCTGTTCAAGAAAGTGTGCATAGATAACTATTAAGTCTAAACTATATTATAAATTATTAATTCATAGGAAAAAATAATAGCTTACCTCTATCTTTAAAATAACGCAGCAGATGTGATTTACTCCACCTGATCTTTTCTGTAGTTCCTTAAGCACTATGGTCAAGATACTGGTGCTCTTGAACATATTAAATGCTGTGTATGAAAGTGTTTAACCCATGCATTACTAAGGACACACCACAAAGGTCAGGTGACACCAGTAATACACACCGTCATCGGATGATATTTTCTGCAGAATACTGACTGCACCCAGCACTCGGTACGCTTTCAAGGTACACTCGCTGAATAGAAATACTCAAATGCAGGAAATCATTGTGATTTACAGCTAAACTGCTTTCTGAAGAAGGCGCCTACCTCTGCCTCTGAAAGTTGGTCTAGATGTTCAGAGGGAAGCTAGGGTGAGTTGACTGCAGAGACTAGGATGGTTGAACTGCTTGGTAAAATGGGGAATACTTCAGAGAGGGCTGTATTTAAGTTAAAAAATTAAGAGGGGGCAGACTTCAGAATAAGTAGTGGAGGGTTTGGCGAGTGGGGAGCCCAGCAAGAGGTGATGAGCCTGCAGGGAGGAGAGTTCAGTGGTAAAATATTTGCATGTGTGAGGCTCTATGTTTAACTGCTAGAACCACTCCCCTCTTCCAAAATATAACAATAGTAACTTCAAAATTGCTGTGGATACCTACACTCTGAGCTGCCTGGCAGACCACACCCGTGAGGGGCCATCTTGCAGTAGAAAAACCTATCTTTCATGAAATATAATTATTAAACAAATCTTTCCTAGGGGCTGGAGTGATGGCTTAGTGGTCAAAAGCACTGGCTGCTCTTTCAGAGGGCCCAGGTTCTATTCCCAGAATGCACATGGCAGCTCACAGCTGTCTGTAATTCCTGTTCCAGGGAATACAATGCCTCCTCTGTCCTCTGTGGGCACCAGGCATTCATGACATGGAGGCATGCAAGGATGCAAAACACTCACAAACATAAAGTTAAAGAGAATTTCTTGTGTATGTTTGAGGACATGTGTATGTGGAGACCAGGGGACAGCACTGAGTGACATTCCTCCTCATGCACTGTCTACCTTGTTGTATGAGACAGGGCTCAAGGGTGAGGCTAGGCTGGCTGGTTACGAAGGCCTGTCTGCTTTTCCAACACCAAACATGCACTGCAACTCAGCCTTTCACATGGGTACTGGGACTAGAACTCAGGTCCTAATGCTTGCATGACAAGTACTTTACCAACTGAGCTTTCTCCCCAGATCCATGAAATGTAATTCTCATGATTTAACAGAGTCATAATAACTAGTGAACATGTATGAGTGAGTCCACAAGAGGGACAGCAAACCCTGAGAACAAGGCCAATGAGGGAGGATGACTCAGGGCAGGGCTGCTCCAGGGGTCAGACAGCCGTCAGCAAGGAGGAGCCAAGGCCAATCTGAGTTCATGCTCTTTGTTTCCAGACATGAGTGACCAGATATCACTTGTCATGTGGTCTGTGCAGCCAGAAATCATCAATTTCATGGGGCCTCATCCACTAGACATGGTAAGAGTGTCTCCACCAACATGAGGTAAACCAGTTGACTATGGGGAAAGGAGTGTACAAACTACTTGGCAGATTTGACCAACAGTATCTGAATAAAATCCAATGGTAGAAACCAGCATAGTTCACTCATGCCAAAAGGGCTGAATTATAATAACTAAATATTATATTTAAAAAACCTTTAGGGGCTAGAAAGATGGCTCAGCTCTTAAGAGCACTGGCTGCTCTTCCAAAAGACCCAGGTTCAATCCTAGCATTCACAGGGCAGCTCACTAATGTCTATAACTACAGCTCTATGGAGTTCTGACACATTCATACAGACACTCATTTAGGCAAAATGTCAATACATGTAAAATAAAAGTAAATAATAAAAATTTAAAAATCAATTAGGAAAAACAAATTCCTTGTGATGTGAAGGCTGAAAAATGAGAATCTTCTAAGAACCCAGTGGGTTAGTGCTTAGCCCAGTGCACCTGCTAAAGTATAGGTACTTCAGCTGGGACAATATGAGGTCCTTTTAGTGGATTAATTTATGTGGATTTTTGAAATGAGAGGTGTCTATGGGAATATCAGATCTTCGGCAAATCTTCAAGACCCCAGAGGAAATTGCAAAAGATCTCAGGGCAGGGAAATCTGGCTACTGCTGGAGGAGCCAGAGGTCTTACAGTGGTTGGAGCACAGGCTTGGAAGTCAGACTGATTAAATAGGAGTCCCAGCTCCTAGACTTACTGTTGTGTGAAACTGGGCAAGTTACTTAATCTCTCTGTGCTAATTTCCTAATCAGAAAATATGAATTATATTAACCTTCTAGAATAAACAGTAAGAAATTACATGGAATTTGCTGACAATGGTAACACATACTCAAAAAGATTCTCTTGCATTTATATATTTACTTCTGATAATTTAAGGAGGAAGTCATTTCTGTCCCAAAGCATAATCACTAACCAAAATTAGTAATTATGCTTCATAGGCAAGTGCCCAGAATAACCAATTGAATCAAAGTGTTTGTTGATTCAAAACGAATTTGGATCCCCAAAGAAATTGATATATCCCCCCTCTTCCCTTTACTGTATACAAATCACGCCAAACACTAGAACCATAATGAAACTTATTAATTTAATTCAGTAAGCACCAAGGAAGTCTGCTAAGTGCCTGTTTCCACCACTATAAACTTGGATAATGTGATGGTTTGAGAATATCCCCTGAAAACTCATATGTTTGAATACTTGGTCCCCAGCAAGTGGAACTGTTTAGGAAGGATTAGGAGGTGTGGCTTTGTGTGTACTGGAGTATGGGCTTTGAGGCTTCAAAAGCCTATACCATTCCCAGTGATCTCTGCCTCTTGCTTCTGGACCAGATGTGAGCCCTCAGCTACTGCTCCAGTACCATGTCTGCTTGCCTGTTGCCATGCTTCCTACCATGGTGGTTATGAACTCTAACCTTCTGGAACCATGAGCCCCCAATTAAACACTTTCTTTTTTTATAAGTTGCTCAGTTGTGGTGTCAGGAAAGTAACTAAGTAACTAAGACGAAAGACACAGTTTTCATCGTAAAAGTCTTATAGACAAGGGCTTGCAGACAGGATCCAAGGTATGGCAACTGCCTATCCATAAGGAAAACCACCCAGACTCCTGGTTTCTTGAAACCGCAGAGCACTGAACTCTACAGATGCTGTGTTCTCCCATGATGACATTTGTTGTTAAGTAGGCCTAGTAAAAGAGATTGAAAATAACTAAATGTAAATCAGAACAATTAGAATGCTCTGTAGTGGGGCTGCCAGCATCAGTCCTCATGAAGTGTTTTAAGTAAAACAAGTGCACATGCACGCAGGAATGGCGGCAAGATGACAGTGGATCTGTTGCCCAAGGCGGTTTCTGAAGACGGACATGCAGGCAGCATACAGAGCATAACAAACACACTGGACAAAGGGATGGTTTGTGCTCTGGGTAGCATGTAGCAGCACCAGGTGTGGTGGAATACATCAGCCTTTTTCTCACAGTGGCACACAATTTAGAACTTAAGGATTGATTTACTCTGGAATTTTCCATCAACAATTTCAGACCATAGCTGAGTGAAGCTACAGAGAGTAAAGCCAAGGTAATGGGAGGCTGTGTTCCAGTCTGAAGCCAGTATGTGCTGTGCTCCCGGGTGAATCATTTACCAGGGTAAGACATTTAGCAAGAGGAACATGTTGAGAGGAAAAGACTGAGTTCAGGTTGTAGACATAGCGAGGTATCTATGTGGCAACCAGATAAGAGTCACATGAATAGTCCAATGTGTGGGCTCAGGAGAAGACAGAGAAGGGCACAGAGTGAGAACAGAGCATGGCATGGTAGAGTGCACCTGCAATGTGAGCCACTCCAGAGGCTGAGTCAGAAGGACTGATCGAGCCCAAGGGCTTGAGGCCAGCATGGGCAACGCACTGAGATGCTGTCTTTCAAAGTGGGGTTGGTGAGGCTGTGGGATAGTTCAGTCAGCATAGTGCTTATCACACAAGCAGGAGGATCTGAGATTGACTTCTAGATTCCACATAAAAAGGTCTGAATGTAGTAGTGCACACTTGTAATCTAGGTGCTGAGAAAGCACTAGCAGACCCCTGAGGCTCACAGGCTAACCGCCCTCCACTAAGCCATGAACCCTAGGTGAGAGATCAGTGAGAGATCAGTGAGAGATCCCATCTCAGAAAACAAACAACATCTGAGGTAGACTTCTAGCCTCTATGTGCACAGCCACATGCACATGCACCCCCACACTGACATATTCGTGTGTGCATCTGTGTGTGTACCCCCCCCCCCCCCCCCCCACACACAGTAAAAGAGGAAAGGATCAGAACAGAAAGCAAGGCCATCTCTCAAGGGCCTCAATGACACTGCCCCACATATCAAAGTCAGTAAGGAATCAGAAAGAGATGCCATGGCCATGACAACACAGTGGCCAGAAAGCCAACCAAGAAGGAGTTCACAAAGAGGGTATGCACTGTACCATGCACAGTAGGAGACTGCTTTCAATAGCCACAGGGAGGGTTGGGGGAGAAGACAGAGCAGCCAAGAGTCCAAAGGGTTTGGTTGCATGGAAGGCACTGTCTCCTCTGGACTGGTAGGTCAGAGCCTCCTTCCAGGATGAGGAAGTGACAAGGGTGGTGAGGGAGGGAATCGGAGATATCCTGGGCAGTGAGGAGTACTGTGGGATTGACAGAGCTTTTTTTTCAGGAAGCAGGGAATGTCATTGTGATGGGAAACCTATTCTTCAGGGACTATGACAAAGGAGTCAGAGGGTGAGCGTGCCCAGGACAAAGTGCCCTAGTGTGGGCATGTGCAAAGCATTACAAGGTCCACCAGGCTTAGGGCTATGGGACACCTCAGAGGCAGTACCCTGGGAGTTGGGTATTGGGGTGACTACCAAGAAGGATGTGGGCTTGGAGAGGGGAAGGTGCATCAAGGAAGGGCAGCTTATCAATGCAGGAAGCCCACAGAAAGATAGAGACAGACGAGTTAGAACCTGGAGTGGAGCCAGACTGGTGGGGGCCGGCCAGCGAAGCTGAATGGACCTTTTTGAAGTTGCTGGAGGTTTTTTAAGTGGGAGATGGAATCTCTTGATTTTTGTCCTACAAAGGATTTTTTACTATGGAGGATGGAAAATCCCAAGAGGCCAAGGTTCTTAGCTGGGAGGAGGAGGGGTAAGCGGAGGAGGATATAACTCAGGAGTCATTGTGTGGCATGAACAAAACAGAGCCACCAGGAGATGCAGAGGGCAAGGAAGACTGAGCCCTCAAGAGAAGGCTACGTGCATTCAGAGGGAGTGGACTGTTAGCTGAACGACAGAAGAAAGGTGAGTAGAGATGGGGGTGGCATTCAACTTTAGAACAAGACAGTCCAGGTTCAAGGGTATAAAACAAACCTTAACAAATTAAAAAAAAATGAAACCATGCAAATCTTTCCCCAAATCTAGAAGAATTAAATGCTAATAGCAGAAAGATATCTAGAAAACCCTAGGTATTTGGAAATTAAATGTACATTTCTAAGTACCTACAATGAAGGCAAAGTCTGAAGAGGTATTAAAAAAGATATTTTGAACTATCTTTTGATGAGTGAAAATGTAACACAGTAAAATCTGTAGGTGCTGTGATGGCTACTCTTGGTTGTCAACTTGACCACACCTGGAACCAACTAAAACCCAAACTGCTGGACACTCCTGTGAGGGATTTTCTTAATCAGATCATTTGAAAAAGGAAGACCCACTCTACATGTGGGTGGCACCTTCTGATGGCAGCCCAGATAAGAGGACAAGGAAAAAGGAAATTTTGTTTTGCCTGCTTGCCTTCCCTCTTGCTGGCAAGTCCATCTATCCTGCTGCTGGCTGTGCTGGCTAGTTTTACATCAACTTCACACAAGCTTGAGTCATTTGGGAAGAAGGAACTTCAACTCAGAAAATGCTCTCATCAGATTGCCTGTGGACAGGTGTGTGGTGCATTTTATTGATTGAAGATTGATATGGGAGAGCCTGGCTCATTATTGGTGGAACTCCCTGGGCTGGTGGTCCTGAGTGCTGTAAGTGTGCAGACTCAGCAGACAAAGAGAAAGCCAGTAAGCAGTATCTCTCCAAGGCCCAGAGCAAGGACCCAGTTAGAGCAGTGGAGGATTCGGAAGAAGCAAAGGCATCAGGTGCCAGAGGCAGCAGGGGCTCATGGATGGCAATGGAGGAACAGGCTACTCCGAGCCAGGATGGTGAGGACAAGTGGAGGCCAGGTTAGGATTGCTTTCTAAATCATCTGTTACTTAAGATTCAGATTGCTTTACAAACAGGAAGAGCATAGAGAACTAAGATTCTAGAACGGGATGTAGCCTCCAAGTAGCTTACAATGAGAAGAACAGAATACCTGGAAGGTTCCATATACAGGGCTCTGCAAACTTTTCTGTCAGGGCCAGGGAGTAAATATTTCAGGCTCCGAAGGCCAAGACACCCATCAAAGACATAATATAGGCACAGCTGAGGAGAGAAAATTCTGGACCCACTGGGAGCAAACCTCTTCTGTTGGGCCATCTGTAGTTTAGTAGAGACCGAGAAAGCTTCCAGTGAGAAAGGGAGAGTCATGATAGGCCACTGGCTGTTAGAAGTGGTCAGAAGCCCGGGTAGTCTCTCTTTTGCCCCAGTGACCCCCAAGCCTGGGGAACCCCTCTCTCCTTCTGAGAGCATGATTCTCCCAATTCAGAAGGCTTCCTAGAGTCCAAACAATGCCAAGGCTGGGTGCCTAGTAACTGCCAACACTCCCAAATACCCTGGCTATTGGTACAAGCTGGGCAGTAATGCTGAGAGAAGAAAACCGAGGAAGAGTTAGGGTGTAGATGCCCCAGCTTGGTCCTTAGATTTGCAAAAGCAAGTAGTAAGCTAGAGTTGAACCATAAGCTGGAGGTCACTGCCTCTACTCCTGTGCCCGTAAAGACCTCAAGGAGAAGCTTAAAAGGGGCCTTAGCCAAGAAAACCGTACAAATTGTTGTAAGCAAAGCACAGGTTCATTTTTCAGCCTAGTGCTTCCTTTAATAATCATTATATTCATTCATTCATTCATTCATGACTTTTATTTTGAGACCAGGCCATGCTATATGTTGGCTTCAAACTCAGAATTCTCCAGCCTTGACCTCCTGACCAGTTGAGACCACAGGCGTGTGCTATTGCAATTGGCTTTGATATTACTTAAAGTGGGGTTATGAGTAACACTCACAACACCCCGCCGTCTACCAAGCTCACTCCCTGCAGTAGTGAGTGTAAACACTGCTGTTCCAGAGCTTTGGCCTGAGTCATCCAAGTTCCACTCCTGGAAATAGAAAACTATCCATTTCTAGGTTGGTTAAATTAGGTAGCTTTTCTGAAAACTCACTCTTCTTTTGACCTTAGAGCCGAGAATTGCAAATGGATGAGATGAGCCTTGTCAGCCAACACACATCAAAACAAGAGATGAGGAGGGAGCACGGAGGATCATCGCGACTGTGCCTATGGCTGGCAGCACTTACCCTGGTAAATCCTGCTGTCTTCCTCAGTGACATAGGCATTCGCTCCCCAGATCACCATCTTGCGGATATAAGATGGGTACTTTGCAGCAGCGATGAGCGCAGTTATGCCGCCATCACTCCAGCCCAGGAGGGAGACGTGCTTGAACTGCAGAGCCTGTGGGCGGCACAACAGGATGCATGGTACAGTTACCACTGAACTCTGCTGAAAGAACCTGGCTGGTGGTGACCAGAGTTCTATAAGTCTGCCATTTGGAGACCCGGCGTCAATTAGCCTAGCTACATTGTAATTGTTAGAGAACCTTGGATACACCGAATTATTTTGACTTATGTGGGAATCATATCTTCCGCTTGGATAAAATGTCCAAGTACCGAATCAGCAGCAGTCTGCTGCTATTTCGGTATGACAAGCACTGTGTGTGCATGCCTCTGAGCAGGGCTTAGAGGGCAGGTATGTAGATTGGAGACAATCTTAAGATAAAGTGCATTGGGGTATCTGTCAAAGCCACAGCTGCAGTTACGGGAAGAGCTGGCTAGAGACAAGAGCGTGGGAGCATGATGTCATAGCAAAGCTGAATCCATCCTTGGGTGAATCAACCAGGACTCCAAAAATGTGCTCAGCAGAGGAAGCTGACAAAGCATGGAGAAGAGGCTTCTAGAAGTAAAACAGAGTGTCTGAAAAGATTAAAGTTAAGGAACTAGCAAATGTTAGTCGGGATACTTGCTGGTGGCATTCCACATGTACACACATTCTCTGGATAAGCATTTGACATTAATATGCAGAATGAGGATCCGTATTTTCTATAGCCTAGCACACTGCCCCCTGGATTCATTTACCAGGAGACAGACCCAGGATATGTACAACATTGCTCATAGTCACAACAGCGACAAATGCCCATGAGCAAACTTATAACAAAACATCGCTCAAAATTAAGTTAGTCATTTACTAGTAGATGATGCGTGGAATAAACCAGTGGAGATACCCAGTGAAACAGCAGCTCTCTTGATCCTGCTGGGATTATACAATCTACATATAGCCATACCTTACCAGGAATGCCTTGGAACCTATGGTACCAAGAGCTATACACATACATACAGTACAGAGCAGATACCTTGGACAGGGGACGTCTTAAAAGTTGGTGGGAGGATGGAGGTAGGATGGCTGAGCAGCATCACACTTCACTGGACCACTCAGAATATCATGGGATTTAAAACTCATGACAGAGTGCTACAGATCACCTTGGTGAACTTGCATTTTAGAAAGACAGAAGGAAATACTTTGAAAGCTTTTCTCATAAGGAAATGATAAATGTTGGGGACGGGGTGGGGAGACAGTGGTGTTGGCAAAGTGCTTGCAGCATACACATGAGGATCTGAGTCTCTCTCAGGACACATGTAAAAAGCTAGACACAGTGGTGCATGCATGCAATCCCAGCTTTGAGGAGGTGGAGACAGGAGGTCCCTGGAGCTTGCTGGCCATCCAGCCTAGCCTACTTGGGGACCTTTGGGCCAATGAGTGACCTTATTTCAAAAAACAAGGCACAAAGCAACTGAGCAACAATGGTAGATGAAACAGACATCTTTAACCAGGTTTGAACATTACACAGTATAGATATATATTGGAACCTTACTTAACCCTGTGGCATGTACAATTTTTAAAAAATGTTTTAATGTATAAGCTAAAAGTAAATTTAATTTAAATTATAAAACATTACAATTGTGAATGAATTATTTCTGGAATTTTTCCAGACCACAGTTAGCCATGGATAAGAGGAGCCACAGAGAGTGGGAGAACAGAGAGGAGCCAATGGCAGTGAGAGTGTTCATCTGGAAGGGAACAGCAAACTGGAAGGATGTAAGGTACAATACCATCAGCACTGCATGCCTGTAAGCCCAGCACTTAGGACTCAGAGGCTGCCCTGCTACACAGTGAGTTTGAGGCTAGCCAGGACTACACAGCAAGATCTTGCCCCCCCAAACCCAAATAACCAAATAAAATACTGTGTTTGCTAGGAAGCTCTGACTCTTTGCCTGGGCCTAAACAATAATTAAAGGCAGGCTAAAAGCTGGATTTCTCTATCTTCATTTTGTATCTTCTTTACTTTGGGGTGGATTCCTGCTCAATTCTGCATGTAGGCATGTTAAGCATTCAAGGAACATCTGTCTCAAGGCTGGCAGTACCTAAGCCATCTTAACCCTGTATTGGCTAGTTTTATGGCACCTTGACACAAGCTAAAGTCAACGGAGAGGAGGCATCTTCAGTGGAGAAAGTGCATCCATAATATCAGGCTGTAAGACAGTTTCTAATGAGTGACTGGTGAGGGAGGGCTTAGCCCATTCTGGCGGTACTATTCCTAGGAAGGAGGTTTTAAAAGAAGACAGGCCGAGCAAGTCATGAGGAGCAAGCCAGTAAGCAGCATCCCTCCATGATCTCTGCATCAGCTTCTGCTTCTAGATTTCTGCACTGCTTGAGTTCCTGTCCTGACTTCCTTTGATGATGAACTGTGATGATGAACTGTAAGCTAAATAAATTCTTTCCTTCCCATGTTGCTTTGGTCATGATGCTTCATTATAACAATGGTAACCCTACTAGGACAACCCCATCAAGGCTGAAGGCCCAAGCATTCGAGCAGCGGTAGCATCTTACTGTTGCCTTTCTTAATATCCTGTTTCAGACCTGTGCGCAGCCTGAAGTCAGCTTGGATTGCAGAACAGCAGAGCCTTACAGACAAATCACCCTGTGAGATGACTCCTGAGCATGAGCAGTCATGACTTCCTCAGGCCACCTTGCAGAACCAGAACTGAGATAACACCAGACCACACCTTGACCAGGAGTACCTAATTATGCAGAATTCTTGCCACTGCTCCAATTCTTGCTCTACCTAAACCTAAAGCTCATGCTGGTACTCTGAAGACGGGCCAAAGAGCTTACTTTCTACCTTCTCCAAATGGCAATTTTGTTTTCAAAATGCTTCCCTGTCTCTTCACCAGCCCTTCTTGTTGCTCTTTTGGGTGGAAGCCATGGGGTGAACCTCTGGCTTAGGACTTCAGTTTCATCTGTATAAAGCTGTGTATTTTGCTATGTGTGTTGTGATGTTGCAGGATTGCAATCCTACTATGTCAGAGGCTGAAGCAGAAGAGTTGGGTTCTCATGGTCGCTAAGACTACAATGAAAACCTGTCTCAAATCAAAGTAACACAAAACAAAACTAAAACTGCACTACTTATGCCAGGAGACTGGTGGGAAAGGCAGAGCCTTGGTGTCTTGGCAGTAGCATCATTTGATAGCTGGGCTCTGCTTCTACTTGGTCCTTTAGTTCTTCCTTATATAAAACCCACACGGTATTTGTAAAAAGAAAGAACACCAGGAATTAGAACAAATAAAGATGGACCCGGTCATCTTCCCCGACTCCAGCAGTCTCTGGGTCTCACCTTCATCAAGTCAACAGCATCCTTTGCATCCCTTTCAAAAAAGTCCCGTGGGAAATCTCGATCTGGGGGTCTGGACTGTCCGTATCCTCGAGGGTCCCAGGCCACCAATGTGAAGAGCTTCTTATTTAGGCTCTGAAGCTGAGGTGCAAAATCGGTCTTTCCACTTCCTGAAAACACCCATTGGGTTACGTTCCACTGAATGTTCTCAGCGTAGCCAACACCAGAGCAAAACAGAAGTAGTAGCAATCTTAAAAGAAAGTTATTAGTGCTCTTAGAAATTAACCAGAAAAACTCCTGGTGGGGGCGGGGAGTTGTCTTGCAATGGCTCTGCCCAGAGGCGCATTCCACTGATGGAGTTAAGACCTGACTCTGGTCTCCCCCTAGTGGTGATTTTGAGGAAGACATAGACAGGCCCAGAGCGAGGCTCGGGACCAGTATTTTTCTAATACTTTTGACAGCCTTACAGTTTAGTCTTCCTACCTCTCCTTTGGAAGAATTAACTAAACCTTACTGAAATAAACTTTCAAATGTGATAGCTTCTGGGTATTATCTCTCTAAGGAAGATGACTTAGTAATGATGGAGATCCCAACAGCATCCAGGTAGAACTCTCATATTCCAGATGTTTTTCATTAAGCTAACAGGAATGCCTCTTAAGAGTTAAGAAGAAGTAAATTAAAATCCCGATACGTGCATGTTTAAGAAATCAAATTGTATTTTAGCAAACCAGCACGGTTTGCATAGGAAGGAGCCTATGCCAAGAGCCTGTGATGACCCTCTCAATCCCTACCAGCTCAGCCACCAGAGGTGTGACATGCTCACATCCATCCTGTGTGTATGGAAGGTCATGTACTAAGAACTCTGTCCAGGGGAAAGTCAGCCCAGACTGAGCAGTTTGTTTGATTTCTAAGCACTCAGAACTCGGGCCACAAATATACGGGAAACAATGGCTGGTCACAGTCAGCCAAGCTCACTATGATCTAGTCTCATCATGAAAATCATTCAAAAACCCACACCAAAAGCAGACCAACGATTTCCAGCCCTTGTCTACCGCTCTCTCCTAGGAGCTTCTTGTATGTCTCTGAACTCAAACTATCCTAAAGGAGGGGCACGAAGTGAGGAATTGGAGGGGTGGTGAGGTCAGGCTAAAATAAGACTTTCACAAAAGAGGAAACATCCTGACACTGGGCATGCACTCAGACACTAGGGCCAAGAGTACTAAAACCTTAAACAAGTATTTAGAGAACAGACATCATTATCAGTACACGATTCTAAGAGGCCCATGGGAAACTAGGGACAAGGTAGGAGAGAGACTTCTTGTGTTCCATTTTAAAGCTTTGGAATCATGATAACACTTTACAGAAATAAAAAAAAATTATACTGGTGGATACGTTGTATAGTTAATGACTGCAGTGTTAAAAGAATTTAAAAACATCCATAACATGGTAAATTGTTTTTGTTGATGATTTAACTGGACACCAGCTTTTGGAGTAAATAGTTCCTTGATTATAGAAGATTAAGAAAGGGGAACTAAGTGTCCCAAGCCTCTCACTTGCTGCCATGGCACTGTATCAGCAGGGGCCAAAACATTAGCATGTGACCTTTAGGAGAAAGAGGCAGGTAATAATAAAGTCTATACTGGGATTACAAAAGAAAGAAAAATGAAAGCAAGCAAGCAGCAACCCTAAAATCCCCCAAATCACTGCGCACTCTCTCTGGAACTTTCTGAATCTGGACTGCTGATCCATGATGTAAGACTGAGGTTCAGGGGGCTCCACTGTGCTCCACACACTGCAGACAGTGATGTGTTCATCTGAGTTTGAGTTTAAATTGGCCAGGCATGGTGGTACAAACCTGTCACCTCAGTATTTATGAGGCTAAGGCTAGTGTAATCTACAAAGACCCCGTTAGGAAAAGAGTCTTTTACCCCCCCCCCCACCTATTAATTCACTAAACAAATCCAACACCACTCCAGATGCCTCCTGACCTGGTTTTAGTCATGTAAATCTCACATTCCAGAAAGCCCTGGACACCAGGGAAATTACCTGGGAGAGCTGGCCTTCATCATCTACTCCTTCTTTGGACCCCTGTTTCCTTGACCCCTGAAGCCCTCCTAGATAATAGGAAACCATCTTCCCAGTGTGTTTAAGTGGGGGAAGAAAAAATCAATACAGTAGAAAGTCATTTACTTCTCTAGATCACTCAACTTTGATCAAGCGAGGCAAACATTCCTTAAGGGTTTTTAGCAAGCTATGAATGATCAATGCTTGGCCTCTAGCATCGAGATCCATCACGGAGAGTCTACAGCCAGCAGAAGTGTTCCATGAAAATCCATACATACCCAACATCCCAGGAAGGAGGAGGACTGCATGCTCCCCTTCTCCCACTCGCTGGTAATGCAGGTGAACACCATTTACAGCCACCTTGGCAGAAGTTACTGCAGTGCTGGAATAGAAGGGAATTCCCAGAGGAAACTTATTTATCATGCCAAACTGGTATATTTAACATGACAGAGTATCAGGTCTCGTACATAACTTAGCATCAGTACCCACTTGGGCACACATCACTGCTTTGGTTTTTGGCTCAGTTTTTCAATCCTGGTTGTGTCTTCATAACAGACTGCAAATCTGAGCAGTGTCTTCTTGTTTTGACCCACTGTGGCACCAGGAGCTTGCCCTCTGACCTTGTTAGATTTTTTTTTTTTTTTCCTGATCAACTTGACACAAGTCTGGATCATCTTAGAAAATGGAACTTCAATTGAGAAAATGCCTCCATCAGATTGGCTAGAGGCTAGTGTGTGGGGCATTTTTAAACAGTCATGACTGATGTGGGAGGGCCCAGCCCACTGCAGATGGTGCTACTCTTAGCCAGGCGGTCCTGGGTTGTACTAGAAGGCAGGCTGGGCAAGCAGCACTCATCCATGGCCTCTGCTTCAGTTCTTGACCTTATGACCTTCCTGGCCACTCCCATGATAGAGGGTGGTGACAAAAAGGATATGGGGAGGGTGACATGCCAGGACAGAGGATTTGTTCTTCTTGTGGATTGGCAGTAAATTTAAGTCAACCACTGACTTGCTTTTCCTTCTCCATACCTCACCCCATCTCTGTTCTTGCTCAAAATGATTACCAAAATGTGGCACTTTTGAAAAAACAATGTTTGTGCTCCCTGTGCTGGTTTTATATGATTCACCAAGTTCAAGTAATATACAACACAAGCTGGGCATAGTGGCACACATGTAATCCCAGCACTTGAAAGGTAGAGGGAGGAGGATTACACAAGTTCAAAGTCAGCCTAGGATATGTAGGGAGACTCTGTCTTAAACAATAGCAATAAAATCAATAAAGAATGTGAGGTGGTTTGAATATGCTTGGTCCAGGGAGTGGCACTATTGGGAGGTATAGCCTTGTTGGAGGAAGTGTGTCACTGTGGGGGTGGGCTTTGAGGCATGGATGCTGCCATCCATCCCACCATGACCATAATGGACTGAACTTCTGAACCGGTAAGCCAGCCCTAACTAAGAGTTGCCCTGGTCACACTGACTCTTCACAACAATGAAACTCTAACTGAGATAGAATGTATGGTGAAGCATGCGTTTAATCCCAGCACTAGGGAGGCAAAGACAGGCAGATCTCTGAGTTCAGGGATAGTCTGGTCTACAGAGTAAGCTACATGACAGCCAGGGCTATACTGAGATACCGTGTCTCAGGAAATTTAAAAAAAAAAAAATGTGGGCACGTGGGGATGTGTGTTGAACATTGGTACATCTAATATGAGCATATAAGTGTTCTTCTGGAAATTGTATGACAAAATTGGGAAATAAGAAGGCCTAACATAAGCTCATCTGCACAGACATCAGAGAGGCAATAACAAAGCCAATGACACCAATTTGTTTTTGTTAGCACCCCATTTCTCTGGAGAATTGAGCTTTATTGTTAAGACAGCTTTAAGCATCTTAGAATCAAGACAGAAGCAGAAAACATGCTTTCTACATACAAAGACTCACTTCAGCCCAGTTCACTGATGGACACATCTGCTTTGTTCCCAGCTCAGCAGGAGAGAAGACAAAAGCCAGGGAGGATTTGCTCAGGGAGGGCTACCTTATGCTGGAGGCACCTGGGCCAGATAAAATTCCCTTTCTTTGTTTCTTGTCTCTGATATTAAATGAAGCAGCTGACTAGTGTTTACCAGGCTCACGTTAGCAGTAAAGCACAAAGTACTATCTCCTCCTTTTATTGTTCCCCATGCTCAGGAGCTCTTTAAGGGGCTCCCTTCCCTGTAGTACCAAGAACATGCTTGTCAAAGCCATATTGCGCTATGCAGGTGTTCTGTGCAAAGGAAACCCTTCCCCATTGTCCTCAGCGCACAGAGCCAGTGGCTTTTGGGGACTGGTGTTGCTGCCAGGTCCCTGAGCATCATTGTCTCTCCTTGGAGCACTGGCTCACAAAAGCATCTTTCCTTCAGCTCCTTTGATCATACCCAAGCCTCTTTGGTAAAATCACCATCATCATCATCATCATCAGCAGCAGCAGCAGCAACAACAACAACAACAACAACAACAACAACAACAACATCTAGCTTCTTCTTGCATCTGGCTGGATCTAAGTTTTGGTTTCCCAATCCAGATTTCTTTCTAAATTATCACCACCTAACAGGAGTATAGGGACATCTGATAGCCAGAGTTCAGCTTACTAGAAACTCTGTGGTAGGGGAGGATATGCAGAGGCTTGGAACTGGCTTTGGTGGAGAGAACAAGAAGGGTCATGTCAGGTTGGGTAGCAGTGACTCAGAAGACAGAAAAGTGTCTTTTGTGAAGAAATGCCATAGAAGAATAAAAGTCTACATAAGAGCAATCCAGGAGAGCATCACTGGGAAACCACAAGACAGAGAGGCCACAAGTTGGTGGGAAAGCTAGATTGATGATGACAGGATTAGATAACCCAGCCCGAGACATGCATCTGAGGGTCTGACCCAGAATCTTGGCTTCAGCACTGTGCTGGCCAATCTCATGTTAACTTGACACACAAACTTCAGTTATCAGAAAGGAGGGGACCTTAGTTGAGAAACCATTCCCATCAGATCCAGCTGTAAGGCATTTTCTTAATTAGTGATTGATGGAGGAGGGCCCAGTCCATGGGAGGTGGTGTCATCTCCAGGCTGGTGACCTGGGTTCTGTAAGAACACAGGCTGAGCAAGCCATGAGGAGTAAGCAAGTAAGCAGTACCCTTCCATGGCCTCTGCATCAGCTCCTGGCCTCCAGGTTCCTGCCCTGTTTGAGTTCCTGTCCTGACTGCCTATGATGATCAGCTGTGATACATAAACTGAATAAACCCTTTCCTTCCCAATTCACTTTTTGGTCATTGAAGCAATAGAAAGTCTAACTAAATGAGCACCTTGCTTAGAGATAAAAGCAGAGGCTGCTTGCTAAGATAACAGCCTCACTTTGGAAGTCCTTAGAAGAAAAAAAAGTGCTTCTTTTATACACTGTGCTGTTATTTATATATGTTACATTCCAAACCTACACAAATGGTTGAGGTGTCTATTTTACGTATCAAAGTGGACCTGGCCTCCAGGTTCTCCAGCATCCCTCATCCCTACCTGTTACGGGTGTAGCTGACATTCCCTGCCCTCTATCCTGAACTCTCCAGCCCAGGGGCTGGGTCTCCCTTTCTTTATATAATCCAGATATTTTTTGGGTACCTGCCCCTTTTTTGTACCTTTGGCCTCCTGGCTGCTGTAGTTGGTTTTCCTCTCTCCCTTCCCCTCCCCCGGACTCTGGACTCTCCCAGTTGTGTCTGCCTCTGGCTGTGCTCTCACTTCTATCTGTAATAAACATTCTCCTCCACCATCCCCAGGAGCGGTCATGTCCTTTCCTTTTAATTTCTTTTTTTTATTCAATATGCTAACTATATCATTAATTGTATTTGTTAATTATTTATTTTTTTATTCCGTTTCAGGTCTTTCATAATCATTGTTCCAAATACAAACACTGCAAGGCCAGAAATCCAGAGAGGTTGAGTAACTAGTCTACAGTCACACAGCTAAGAAGGGTCAATAATACAGTTACTTAAACTATCTGAACTCAAAAGGCCATGGTTTCTCTTTAATCTCATGGCAGAACCGAGTCCTCAACAGGGCAAAAGTGCTGAGGTGGCAGGGGAAGGAATGGACCCAATTCTCTGGCAGGGCCTCCTTTAGGTTAACTCAGAGAATATTGTTTTCAGACTGTCAGATTTAGTAAATTATTAATATCAGAACTGACATACAACTCCCCACAGAAAAGATGACTTTTCAACAGATCACAGAGATCATGAAGTAAAAAAAGGGTCAAAGTCCAAGCATCAGATTTACAAGAAACTGTGGCACACAACTCAGCTAGCTGCAGGCTGGACACTGGCTGTGAAGAGGTTTCCATGGGACTGTTCAGAGTTGCTGCATGGGACTGCAGCCTGGCTTCAGGATTAACCAGCTGGAGCTGTTTCTCAGATTACAGGCCCCGTGTATTTCTAAACCCTCAAGGCAATACTCGGGGAAGCTCACAGAGATCTTTTAGGAAGAGTGCTCTACAGTGCAGCTAAGTGAATGGGACTCTCAACAGCCTTTAAGTCACTGGTGAGTATGACATTAACGACCCTAAGGGCCTCGTTCAAGTCCTTCTTGCAATCAAGAAACTGGATAAAATGCCTATTATTTGCTCGCATTTTATACAACCATAGTCATTGACATGTTTTCCCATCTGTCTATTTAAAAAGTTGCTACAGTCACATGAGAGAAGAAATCTGAATTGGATATAAAGACTAAGAGCTACACAATCATGCTACAAATTTAAAAAACTGAGTCGTTTTCCCCTTCTTTCTACTTCCAGATTATGTACTCAAACGATTGGCTTCCACATCACGTCTAATAAAGTTCTAAATGCCAGTTACTGTCAATAAAGTTCTAAATATTGGTTATTGTCAATGGCCCACCGATAGTAAACTGCACACAGGCACTGCCTACGTCTGTGTGTGTATACGGTAGGATGTGCACAACTTCGGGCTGCTCTATCCACATCTGCTCACATTCTTTTGAGACTGAGCACCCATTTTCAAGACAGCAGGTCTCCATTAATGTTGTTATTTTAGCAAAGGGCTGGAATGGACGTGGTGGGGAATGTAAGGGAAGATCTGATGTCCTAGCCATCACCACCCACACACAATAGACCCTCTGGCAGGGGAACCTGGGACTTTGAATTTACACAGGTTCCCAAGCAGATTGTCTTGCACACTGAAGTTTGAGATTAGCAAGCAAAAGGACTCAGGAAACTTGGGCCCTGCCTGCCACTGAAGCAGGTTAGGCAGATTTCTGATGTAGCAGGAATAATTACTGTTCCCAGCAAACTGGCTAACAGGCCAGCAAACGTTGCTCCACATCCCACCTCCAGTTCCTTCTCTCTGCACTAAGGAGGCTGGACCACAGTCCAGGACCTAGAACCTAGCCCAGGCACCAAAGTGCTCACGCACCAGTTGTGCGGGATCTGGACGTGGGTCTGAGCAAGGAAGGGCAGACAATGCCAGGCGTCTGTATCCCTCCCCAGCCAGTGGCCCGCGCTGTCCCGAGAGCGCCATTACCCAAAAGTGGCTGAGGGCTCGGCCTGGGGTACGTAGATCCGGGATTTCAGGGGCGAGAGGAGCAGCCGCAGCCGCAGGGCCGCCGGGTGGACTCCTGCAGACGCCATAGCTCCAGGTCGCACAGTCTCTACGGAACGCGCGTGCGCCCGGCTGGGTGCCACCCTTCAAGAGCTAAGCTCGAAGCCCCGCCCCCGTCCAGCTGTGCCATGCTCTGAGGCCGCTCTGCGCCGCGTCAGGCCTGTCCAGAAACAGAAACTGAAGTCCTTCTACTCATAGCTCTCACAGGGCAGACAGACCAGAGGCACTGCTCTTTCTTTGCTTGCAATTGCTACGGAGTCCAAGCTATGGAGAGGCGGGGCCACCTGCTGTGCTGCCCTCACCTGCTGAGTATCTAAGAGACACAAAGGACCATCCTTGCTTCCTGCCTCAGTTGAAAAAGGGTCTCCTATAGCTCAGGCTGGCCTAGAGCTCTAGCTGATGTTGACCTTGAACTCCTGATCCTCCTGACTCATGCTGGAACTTATGGCCTGTGTCACCACACCTGACTACATCCCACTTCCCACATATCTAGCCTTTACTGTTAAGTATAATGCTAGCAAGCCTTTAGATTACCTATGTCAACATTTATTATGTGAGTCTTAAGAACTCATCATTTGTACATCTTGCTGTGTTAGCTCTATGCACCACTGTGACAAACGTTTGAGAACAATTTAAAAGGAAGAAAGGTTCCTGGTTTCAGAGCTTTCAGTCCAAGGTCATCTGGACCCATTGCTTTGGGCCTGTGGAAAGGCAGCACTTGGTGGGAACAGAAACCAAAGCACTTAACAGAGGCTGAGTGAGATAAGTGAAAGAATTGGAAGAAATTGTTCAAAGATATGCAAGCAGTAACCTGCTTCTTGTAGTCAGGCCCCGCCTCCTATATCTTCCCATAATGTCAACAAACTATAAATCCATCAATGAATTACTTCATTGATTAGATCAGAGTCCTCACGGTCCAATCACCCACCAATGACTGGTTCCAGTAATTGGGGGAAAAGCTTTCAATACTTCATCCCAAAAACTGCTGTCATTTTCATGCCAGGCACCTTAAAGTGCTTCACTTCATTTTTAATTAGTATATGCTCTTTCACCCCTTACTCCAGACTATAGATGAGGAAACGGTGGGAAAGGCGGTTAGAAAGCCTTGGCTCACACAGCTGAGGAGGGGCATTTAGGCTGGTTTAGTTTCCTATTGCTCTATGAAGACACCACATCTCTCACTGCAATGCCACTAGCTCTTAATTCTTTATAATCACCTGTTTGTAAATGTCATTGAGCCTGTCCTTCCCACTTTAACCTCTCCCCCTTTTTGAAGTGATAATACCGTAAAGGGAACTTTGCTTTCTTCCCCTCTTCTCCTTCCTCACCTTCCACGGCACTTTTTGCGAATATGATGTCAGCAGTTACGAAATATTATCAGGTTAAGTGGCTCAATTTTAGTCACAGACTGGACTAAAGATGTCAACCCTTTAGACATCTTTGTATATTGCTTATACCATAGAGAGGTCTAGGGTGAAGCTAGCCTTGGATGCTTGATCCTCCTGTGTCAGCCTCCCAAGTGTTGGGGATACAGCAAAATACAGCAGAGGAAGTACTGACAATTGAAGGAACATCTGGACATGTGGACAAGAGTTGACATACTTCCTGGAGTTTTCGCTGTATATAAACATGACAAGGTAAGGGACAAGATGCCCCTAAGGAGCTCATCTGAAGGAACAAAGCCAGATACAGTTGGTCCCATTAGGCCCCACTTGTACAGAGAACTGACTCCCACCAGTGGACCTCTGACTTCTACATTAAAGTACAAAAAAGCACATGTGTACACAAAATAAAAAATAAAATAAAAGGACCGCTGAGCGGGAATGTTGTTCATTTGTGACCCTTTACTAACTCAAAGTGAAATGGTCGAAGATATTTATCCTGTTAGAATAGGTTGCATCTTTTTGTAAACAACTCTTTAAAAAGCAAAGAAAAAAAATATATCAAGATAAATGGTTAAGCCGTTTTGAGGTGGAGTCCCTTTTCTCATTGGTGTATGCAAGTAGAAAACCTGCACTTGGGAACAACCGTGGCGTCTCCTCCTTGTTTTCTGGTCTGACTCTCCTTGCTTACCTGGTTTCTGGCTAGGAACAGCAGTGGAGTGTGGCTTGGACTGAAACCCTCAGAGATGAACGTGGCTCTTTTCGGGGTGACACAGCTGAAAGGCCTCTGAGCCACATGGAAGGACTGTGGTGGTGCTGGCCTCTTGGGGACAGCATGTGCTCTATGGGAACATCTTTTCACCACCAGCATACCCTTCTGTTAGCAATGGATGAGCAAAGGGAGGAACGGACATGCCAACACGAGCAGGATGTTCACACAAACTTTATTCAGTACCCTGTATTTAAAGTACAAAAATAGATTTCTCTCTCCATATATATATATATATATATATATATATATATATATATATATATGAAAGGTTATCATTTTAAAAACAGAACCAAACATTACTAAGTTCTGTAAACAGGGTTAGTCTCCTCAGGCTTTCAGTGTCCTGGTGGTAGCCATTTTGTTTCTATGACACTTAGGCCAGACTTGTAACTCAGACTACAGCATTCTGCACGGCTTAGGAAGTGGCTTTAAAGATGTGTCCTAACTCCATGCTAGGCTCCCAGAGGGACTCCTATACCCCACATACTTGTTCGTACGGAGCAGGTACCACTGACTACAAAGTCATCAGTTATCATGATACAGCTGAAGCAAATGTGAGTGTTTAAAGGTCTTTGGGTCTAACTTATCAATGACTGGCTTTGTGTTGTGGGTCCAGGTCTTTACTTCAAGGGACTGGCCAGCACACTATAAGAGTACAAGGCTTTATCTACTGACCATTCTTCAACTCATACAGGTTCAGCCACAACTCTAGGTGCCAAGCAATTGTCTGGCTGTCAGTGGCAAGCCTGGCCAATCACTCATGGAAAAGATCTGAAAGTCTGTGGTCACAATCTGGGCCTGGACCTGAAGCAGCTATCTTCAGCAATGGACACACAATTTGTCCCTTATCGGACACTAACAGACATGATTTTAATGCTGGGACCCTGATTGCTACTGCAATTCCAAAACCAGCTTTGGCCTCCCTTGCTATTTTATTCCCTTACAACTCCACTAAAAGTAAATTTTAATTCTGTCTTCTTAAAACAGCATTAGAATAGAGGTTAAGAGGAAAACATTTAAAGACTACGCAGGGTCCTCCAAGAAGGCCCGGAACCTTCCCTGTTCCAATTCCCTTCCATTGTGCATGCTCTATGCAGTTAAGGGTGACCCTGACCTGTGTGACAGGAGAACTGAGGCATATAAACCTACAGCAGGAAGCTGGGTGATGGTGGTGGTGCACTCCTTTAATCCCAGCATTCAGGAGGCAGAGGCAGGTAGATCTCTGAGTTGGAGAGCAACCTGGTCTACAGAGTGAGTTCCAGGACAGCCAGGACTGAGAAACCCTGTCTAGGTGGAAGGGTTAATGTTACAGGAGAGTCTCTCCAAAGAACATGTAGCAATGTCAGAGTTATTTTTGTCACACTGGGTGGATGTTGTGAGGCTGACTTATACTACTGGCATCTTGTAGATGGAGGCCAGGAATGTTCCCAAATATCTTACTAAGCACAGGATAGCCCAACAAAGAAGGATGAAGTGCCAACTAGTGCCAGAATGGCCAACCAGGCCAAAGCAGCTTTGCAGCCCATGCCAGCAGTGCTACGAGTATCTGCTGAAGTTGGAGGGGATTCACTGCATGGCCTGTGAGCAGCAGGTGCCAGCAGTGACTGCAGCTGGCTGAGGCGGCTTTGGTCTTCTACCCTAGCTCCTTCACTCACTTGTAGGTTGCATATGAGCTTCTTAAAGGCACAACAAGCAGACTCTGAAGTTGTCCTTTCTCAATTTGTGGCACACAGAAGAAACATTTCTACAGTACACTGGAGTAAACTGAGGAGACAGTTTATTGAGCACAGTGAGCAGTGCTAAAGTGTCAGCCATATCCAGGGAGGAAGAGAAGGTATTTCCTGATCAGTGTTTCCTGCACATCTGTTCCCTCTGTGGGGTGTGCAGGCTGGGAATCTGCATGAGGCACCAGAATGGTAGGAGAAACTTTAGAAACTTAAAAGTAGGTTTTTACAGTAGTCTCAATCAGCAGCAGTTCTGTGATGACAGCCAGTACCTGAAGATCTCTCTCTGCCCTGTGCGTTTTTCTCCTTATCATTCCTTGAAAATTCCTCATTAATTGATAATTTGATAGAGTAGAATTGCACATGATTCTTAAAGCTTAAAGTGACAGTACAATATTGGATGCTAAAGTTAACAGATCCTATAATTTTTAGAAGAGCCATGGCTCATATAAGGCAGCTGAGCAGAGCTTTACTGCACTTGCAGTACATGAAGCGGGAAGCTAGCTGATTTTACAGTCTTTGAATGTTTTTTGTTTGTTTTCCCCTTACCCAATGAAACCACAGGAAACTGATCAAATAACCTAAATGAAGAATATGACCCAAGCTGAACGAAGGCTATCTTCCCCCCAACATCTCCTTTCCCTTTTAAAACCCAATAGGCTGCCCTTTTTATATTTTTCTGGTCTTGGACCATTCAGCAGTCTTCATACTTGTACTTCCTGAAGAATCACTGTGGGCTTCTGATTTCTCTTCCCATTCACCAGTTCCAAAATGTATGACACTGTGTGCTCACTTGCAGAGCTCATACTGAGAGAGTTCTGAAGGCTAGGGGGAAAAGGGGGTTTGTGCACCAGATGAACAGTTTGGTTCCTACTGCCAGAGCCTGCCCAGGCTTAGCTCTGGCTGGCATGAATTAAGTGGTTCAGCAGGTCTATCCTGTAACACTGGTCAAGTGCCTGGGCCAACTTTCCCACGGTGGCCCCCTTGGTGCCTTCCCGCATCAGCCACTTCTGAAGCATTTGGTAAACTTTCTCTTTCAGTCCATCTCTTTCATAGTCATGGTCAATTTCATCGATCTGAGACTCAGTGAAGCCCAGCTTTCGGGCACAATTTTTCCATTGCTTTCCCAGGTTTTCCCTGATATGGTTCAGGTGCTTATCAGTCAGACTAGTGGCGTTGTCTGTTAAATAGAAAAGAAAAGAAGCATCAGGCTGCAGCCCACTTGACAAGTCTAGTGTCTTGTATTGCTAAAAGGGCCCAGGAAAGTAAAGACTATGAAGAGATATAAAAAGGATTTTTTTGAGATAATCTTGCTCTATAGCCCCCTTGTCTCCCTGGGACTGGGATTATAGTGTGCACCACTATGCCTGGTGATAACTGTTCTTGACTTGTTGGACAATACTTGACCTAACCACAGCCATTAAGGAATCTTTATATGAGTTAAAATAGGGTGCCATTTCCTTCTTGGCAGATGTACAGCTTCCTGAGCCATAACTGATGGCTTCATGAACAAATGTGATACATGGCTAGGTGTACTATTCAACTCCCACTTGGGCCCTGTTCTAGTTAGACTAACCGGATGTAATGGGCATTGGTAGTGGTGGAAGCAGGGAAACTGTCAACTTACACGTGGCATAGTCCAAGATCACCCATTTCTAGACAGTTCACTCTCCTCCTTAACAAGGACACTGAGACCAAGTGTAACCTTCATTTAATTACTATGTCTTCCCTTATCTCTCAGTGGATGAGAAATATAAATTTTTCAAGGTGTTCTGTGTCTATCAAATTGAAGACCCTTCATTTTATATATACACAGCGTTTCTCTTGCTATTAGCTCTATCATCTTAGATGTTCATAAAAATAACACATAAAGGGAACACATGAAGATAAGAAATGGCCCAGTGTGGTGGTGCACGCCTTTAATCACAGTACTTGGAAGACAGAAGCAGGTGAATTTATGTGAGTTCAAGGCCAGCCTGATCTACAGAACAAGTTCCAGGGCAGCTAGGGCTATATGTGTCTCTGTGTGTATATACACAGATACACACACACACACACACACACACACACACACACACACGTAGTGGTGGTAGAGAGGGAGATAGAGATAGATAGATAGATAGATAGATAGATAGATAGATAGAGGAGACAGAAAGAGAGGGAGGGAGAGATAGAGGGAAGGAGGGAAGAGGGAGAGGGAGAGGGAAAGGGAGGGAGGAAAAGAGAGAGAGAACAAATGAACACATCTTTGCTCCTCATGCTACCTCAAAAGGCTGAATCTACGGGATAACCCACCTTGTTTCTCCCTCGGCTCCCATTCTGTCTTCAGTACCATAGTGCAGAGTCTGTCAACAATGGCAGCAGACTAAGAATCTCCTAAGCCCTGGGTGTTAGTAGAGTCACAAAGGTAACTCCAGTTCCTCAAAAGCTAAGAACCCATCTCTTAGGCATTTAAAGGTCACTCCTCAAATGGAATAGTACAGGGATTCATGCGGCCTATGGGCTAAGTCTGGCTTATGCTTTTTGTAAATAGTTTCAGGAACCATATCTGTTCTCATCCTTGTGCAAATTACCTGTGGCTGCTTCTGCACTCCAATGACAGAGAGGCCTCAGGGCCAGCAGAGCCTTGCCTATTAAGAGCTCCTTCACAGAAAAAAATGCCAACCCTTAAGTAAATCAGAAAGTTGAATTCTGGTTTCTTTCTGAGACAGGGTCTTGCTATAGCCAGGGTGGCCCGGGACTCACTATCTTCCTACTTTAACTGCCCTAGTGATGGATTCTTGGCACACATCACCACACATGGCAGAGCCGTGGACACCTCTGCACACTCTTTGATTACAGAGTTCTATGGAGGGCATGGTCTCCTGGACTTTACAGAATCCCCTTGCTGCAGAGCCAAGGGGGCTATTTTCCTAAGCCTGAACAGGATCATGGGTAAGTTTAACATTCACAGGCAGGGACCTATGTTTTCAACGCATGCTGACGAGTTTAAGCTTTATAGTACCACCACCAATTAGATACTGTGATTCTCCCTGTGTTAAAAATACAGATTACAAAGGGTTAAAAACTACTGAGTAGGGGCTGGAGTAGATGGCTCAGCGGTTAAGAGCACTTGTTCTTGCTTGGGTCAGTTCCCAGCATTCACAGAGCTCCCAACTATCTGTAACTCCAGTTCCAAAGAATCTGACACCTTCTTCTGATCTCTGTAGGCACCAGGCATGCATGTAGTACATGAAGACAAAATAATCATACAAATAATACATAAATCAAAAAAAAAATTAAGGAGGAAACATAGGATAACTCAGAGAAAATCTTAAAAGAAACCTTAAGATTCTATTATGTTCCTCTCAGGAAGTAAAAATGGTCAAGAGATGTCCAAGTCATAAGATACTACACCCTCTTAATAAAACATTCCTTTCAATGCTGGGGACTGAGTTCAAGGCTTCATGAATGCTAGACAGGCAGTCTATCATAGCTACCCAACATAGGTCCTTAAGAATTTTACCAAAGATGGCTTGATGCCTGGAAGCCGACTCTTCTTTGCAAGTGTTGTTTGGCGGTTGTGAACTCAGTCCAATATCCATATAATTGCAGTTTCCAATCTGAACACTAGAACTATTTAAGATAGTACATCTTATGGAGTCGTCTGAATAGAAAAAGACATAAAAGGTAAGCACATGGGATCAAAAGAAACAGAAAATATAAGGCATGCAAAGGTATGGGGCTTTGTTACAGATTATGATACTCTTAACAGTCTTTTCTTTATAATGCGGCTTCTTGACTTCACAACCATTAACCAAAGACATCAGTGTTGGCAAGAATGTGGGAATATGAAGGATCTATACATTGTTAGGAATGAAAATCATATAACCAACGTGGATGACAGTACTGAGTTTCTTAGAAATTAAAGATAAAATTACCATGATTCAGTAGTTCCATTCTAGGTATGTATGTACACATACACACATAGAAAGACACAGAGACAGACAGACTGTCTAAAGATGCCTGCGTCCACGTTTACAGCAGCATCACTGAAAACAACAGAAAGTAACCCAAGTGCCACTTTATTCTCCTTTCCCACTTACTGGTAACCCATCCTCCTTAGATGGCAGCTAGCAATAGAAAGCTCACTTTTGTTAGTCATACCTGGTCACAGAAGCAAGGAAAAGAATCAAGCTGCAGTGAGAGATACAATCTGTTCATCTACTAAGTTGTTGGTCTATGAGATCCTCCTTAGGGCATGGTATTTCCATGACTGACTGTGAACTGAGATCCCCTACAACTAGCAAAGACTCAGCATCATTTAAGGGGATCTATTCTTGGCAGGGCTGGGGCCTAAAGAGAGAATAAGGACCCCTGCAGCAAACCAGTAAGATTGGGTTACTCATATGGAGACAGCACCAGAAAACAACATGTTAAATATTGGTCATGAATGCTTCCCACCTACTCAGATTCAAGCTCCATGAGGAAAGAAGCTCAGGCTGTTTGTTCAGGCTCTCCAGCAGCCTGGTACAAAGCAGGAAGCACTCTAGAGATTTTTATTGATTAATCATGAATGAATAAAATACAATGTCAACACCAATCATTTTAGCTGAAAATGCAAAGGGAACAATAGTATGACTAATGAGTATATGTATGGTATAGATCCCACTTAATACCTAGTCCACCAATGTGCTTTCCACAGAATTTGCAGGAAAACCTACAGAAAAGGCAGGAAACTTTGGGGCAATTTGTGATTTTGAAAGAAACTGGTCTTTTGTGTGCTTGTTCGTATCAAGGACCGCAGGGTCTCATGCATGCCAGGCCAGCCATTGAGCTACACAGCCAGCTCAGAAAGTTCTGTGGTTCTCAAAGCTTCTTCTACATATGTTGATTCCAGGATTCCTAGGATACAGAACATTTATTGCTAACATCTGGATAAGTGAAGGGTTATTGATGACATCCGGTTAAATGAAGGCAGCATGGGAACTATATTTGGTAATAATGAGGAATATTAAGTCACTTCAATGCTAAAGTATTAGAAACTACATCTAAACTAAAGTATTAGAAACTACATTCTGCCTGAATCTTACCAGAGAGAGTTATGGAAGATGAAAACCACCTTTCTTACCACAAATTGTAGTCTATATCTAAATAAGAAACAAAAATGCCTAAGACTTCTTTCTTAATCTCAGAAGTCTAGAAGCAAGATAAAAGAATGTAGGAAAATACTTTCCATTTATTGGAGTGGCTGAGTATCTTGAGATTAGTATCTCACACAGGCTAAAGAGAGATGCCTATCAGTTATGAGGATCTATCATCCGCATTGGAGGCATCCGTGATAAATCACAGGCAAACACAATGACACAGCGAGTGGTCTGATTTGAAAGGGGACAGCTACGCCTGCCCACTATAGGCTCGAAGTAACGCACTCTTTGTCCCCATCAATAACTAAGAATCAATGACAAGGCTAGTGGTGCTACATTCTCAGGGTAAAAAGGACAAGATGGGGGCTATCAAAAATTCATTTACCTGCTAGTGGCAAAGAGACGTACGGCATGGTGGGTGTGTTTCCCAGTAGGCTGGTCTCGGGCACTGGAGTTTTATAAGAATTAAACATTTGGCTTAGATTTGGCCCATACCAAACTCTTGACCCTGTAGTTCCAAACCCATGCTGATTATATAATCTGTTGTTCCAAAGTGGCACTTGTGTTTGGCTGGCTGGCCCTGACAGCTGGTGTACTGCATTTCCATGACTGGTTGAGCTGGGATCAGCACGGCCTTTTGCTCCTGCACTGTTAACACTCTCACGAGCTCTCTGCTGTGCAAATGGGTCATGGGAGACCCTTCGTTTCCTTTCCTCCTCTCTGTTGTAAGCCTCATTCTGCATTGGCTGCGGTTTTGTCTGTTTCTCTGCGAATATTCCAAAAGCATGATAGCTGGCTTCCTCTTGCAGCTTAGCCTGCACACTGCGCTCATTCTCTTCTTGTGGGTACTCTGGGGAGGAAGAAAACCAGGACTCCTCCACAGGCCCCATCTGGAGTCCCTGAGAACTGTGCAGCGAACCAGGTTGTTCTGTAGCAGAGAAGAAATGATCAGTATAAAAAGTAAATAACACTTTTTGTGAACCTGTCCTTGAGTGACATACTGAAAAAGACTCATGAAAAGCATCTAACAGTGCCTTTCCTATAAGTTTAGTATATGATCAGCAGGAACCCTGGCTGCCAAGGAAGAACACAAGGAAATTATCACAAGCAACAGAAGACAGAGGGTTGCAGGGATGGCTGAGGCAGAAGGGAACTTGCATTGGATTGAGATGGTGACTATCACCTTAAAACAATGTGGAGTCTAAAACAAGCAGCAGCTATGTCCTGGGCACATCCTATCATTCTTTAGTTCTTGAAAAGCCTGTAGGAGGGCTGGAGAGACGGCTCAGTGATTCAGGGCACTTATTCTTGTTGAGGACTTAGGGTGGTTTATAACAACCTGGAACTAAACTCCAGATATGTATGTGCTTGTGGGTGTGCAGGGCTGGATGAGGTTAGGTAATTTGTTCCAGATGAGATGAGATGTCAGTGACCTTGATATCTCACACTGTCTTCCCTTTTGACATAATAAAAAAGCACCCTTGTGTGAATCTGAGACCAATTTTTCTGCAGTGCTCTGATTTCAAGGACTATGCACCCACATGTGTCCCTGACTTTCTCCTGAACTGTCACTGTTTTTCTGTGAAACGCATCAGATTGCTTGTGTAAGGACACTGTGATTTTGCTGAGCATATAGTTAAAAAGTATTTCCAAGATATGTGTCTGGATTCTAGAGGACGCATAAATTCTATTAAGTCAGTTGTTTGATCTTATGTTTTCAGAGGTATTTTAGGGGTAAAGTGAATGAGTGAGAATGCAAATGAACGAATGGGTGTGTTACCTGAATTTGACCTGCTCGGAGGTAAGGGCACACAGTCATACTGCAGAGAGAACATTCTCTTCAAAATTGGGCTTTGACTTGGATACTCTTTCTATAAGTGAGAAGACACATACACACTTTAGTAACCAGTAGAAAATTATTCTGAAAAGAATCTATCTCTTCACACCATCAAGACATTTCATACAAATTTAATAAGCAGTAACCTTTTTGTCACACACTAAACATTTCCCCAAGAGATAAACTGGTATGGTATGTCAAATTAACATAGCTGGAGGACTTACATTTCTGATTTCAAAAGTTACCGCAAAGCTAACAAAATCAGAGTGCTGATACTCACATAATCAAAGGTGCAGAAAAGGTAGCCTGGAAACACTCTTTACCTTCATTACATGGATAACAAATGTTTGACCAGGGTGGCTGGAACATTCAGTGAGGGGAAAACTGGACATACATGTACAAAAAATAAAGATGGAGCCCTTACCATATGCAAAAATTAACTCAAAATACATCAGTGACTCAAATTTAAGGGCTCAAAGTATAATGCTCTTAGAAGAAAGTACAGGAGAAAATAGTCACCACGCTGGTCCCTGCAACAAGTTTTTGACAATGACACTTTAGCACAGCTAACGGTTCTCATGCAATCAAATCAAATTCATGTCACATCAAAATTAAAGTATGTGTATCAGAAGAAACTATTAAAAGGGTGAAAAGGCAATGCACAGTATGGGAAAATATTTGTCAATTATATATATTTGATAAGAGATGAATATGCAGAATATATAAAGAACTTCTCTAGCTCAACAACAGCAGCAACAGCAATGACCACCACCATCCATGCCCCTATAAATAACCCAATTTAGAAACTTTCAAAGGGAGGTCTGGAATATAACCTGATTGTAGAATACTGCCCAGCATGTGCAAGGTCCCAGTTAGATCCCAAGCACTATAATATTACTCTAGCCAGGCAGAGGGGTGGGACACTTCTATATAGCTCCAGCACATTGGGTGGAGTCAGGTGGATCATGAATTGGAGACATGGCTATTAGTTTGACACAGAAGATATATCTGGGAACTAGCAGCAACCCAGGAGAGACGCTCACCACCAGGAAATGCCGCTTCACGTTGCACAGAATGACTCAAACAGAGCATACAAAGGGCGACCACAGCATAAAACCAATGCATCTGTGAGGATACGGCAAGGCAACTGAGCTCCTGTAGACTGCTGCTGAAGAACATGAGCTGGTTCTGGTGCCATGGAAAACAGTTTAAAGGCTTCTAAAACTGAAACAGGGTGTCTGCATGGTCTGCATCCATTCCATCCCTAAGTAAATAGCCCAAAGAAATGGAAGCACACACTTGGCCCAAAAACCTGTACACCAGTGTTTCCATGGCATCAATCAACAGTAGCTCAAAGGGAGAAATAGCCCTGACATCTATTAAGAGGAGGGTCACAGACAACTGTGGTACTATCCACACAGTGGAACGTTATTCAGCAACAAAACAAATGACATGGTAAACAAAATGCTCCCACAAATGGAAAAACACTGTATGGCTTTATTCTTGTGGGCTACCTAGAACAGGCAAATTCAGGGACAGGAAATAAAGACTGACAGAGGCGGGGGAGAGGGAGAAATAGGGACTTATTATTTAGTAAGTTGAGTTTGTGTTTGGGGTGATAAAAATCTAGAAATGGAAAGTGGTGATGGCTAAGCAACCCTAAACTGTATACTTCACATGGCTAGAAAGGTCAATTTTATGCATATTTTATTACAATAAATACAAACTGGGGGGCAGATACAGCTTAACCACAGAGTTCTTGCCTAGTATGTAC
>JADRCH010000055.1:53650-78326 GCA_019843965.1 Rhynchomys soricoides | reverse complement strand
GATGTTTCCTGGGGAACCCATCTTGAGTCTTCCGGTTCGGGATGTTTACAGAGCCTGCGCGCCTCTCCCTCAAACAGTTATTTTAAAATGTTTCTAATGAACTGTACAGAGGCAAAACAACAACAACAACAACAACAACAAAACACAACAAAACCAACCAAAAACAAAAAACCTATTTGGCCACTGTCCTCAGTGCCTGGCAGAACCAAACACATGGTAAACAATTGTTAAGTGATGAAAAATTTTTAAAAGAACTGTTTAGTTGTTAAATAACAAAGGATATAATTAAACAGTATGAAATAGATTATATGGCAATTTAATACAAAAAAAAAACCAAACCCAACAACACAGAGAAAGACACTAAAATATTCACCAGCATTTTATTTACATTGTAGGGCAAATTTTTCCTTTCTTCTTTATACTTTTGTTAAGTCAGTGTCTTGTGCCTATGCTGGCTTGAGATTTGTGATCCTCTTGCTTCAATGGAATGCTGGAATTAGAGCTGTAGTTCACCATTCCTGGCTCTTTACATTTTAAAATTACATTTCCTATAATAAACACGAATTACCTTCATATCTGTCTTAGTCTGGGTTTCTATTCCTGCACAGACATCATGACCAAGAAGCAAGTTGGGGAGGAAAGGGTTTATTGAGCTTACACTTCCACATTGCTGTTCATCACCAAAGGAAGTCAGGACTGGAACTCAAGCAGGGCAAGAAGCAGGAGCTGATGCAGAGGACATGGAGGGATGTTAACTTGCTGGCTTGCTTGCTTCTTTTGGCTTGCTCAACTGGCTTTCTTATAGAACCCAAGACTACCAGCCCACAGATGGTACCACCCACAAGGGTCCCTCCCCCCTTGATCACTAATTGAGAAAATGTCTTACTGCTGGATCTCTTGGAGGTATTTTCTCAACTGAAGCTCCTTTCTCTGTGATAACTCCAGCTTGTGTCAAGTTGACACACAAAACTAGCCAGTACAATATCAAAATTATGTTTTGAAAAAATTACACCTTAACTCAATGGCTGTGTCTTCTAAGGAATCAAACCTGAGACACTGACAAAGTTATGCACAGTGATGTCCCTAGAAATGTTACACAGAGTAGCAAAGGCGTGTATAACAATTTGTATGTACAGAAGAGGTGTCATAACTTACTCATGCTCTGAGATACAGTTAACAGTTTTAAAAATGATGCAGGATGAACATGTTTTATGGGTGGTCCATTCTTTAATCTCAGCACTTGAGGCAGACAGAAGCAGGTGATCTCATTTGAGTTCAAGTTTACTTAGTAAGTTCCAGACTAGTCAGGGCTACACAATGAGACCCTGTCTCAAAAAAAAAAAAAAGCAAAAAGACAAGTCTGAGTGGTGGTAAAAGAGAGATGACTTTGTGGTTAAAAGTGCTTGCTGCTTTTTTAGATGACCTGGTTTGATTCCCAGCACTCATGTGGCAGCCCACAACCATTCGAAACTCTACTTCCCAGGGATCTGAACACTCATATGCAAAAAAAAGAGAATGTTTAAGAAACACACAAAAAATGTTCACAGCAAATACACTACAACCATGTCGGGAAATATGCCAATTCAACTGTATGATTTTAACTTTATGAGTTCTACTTGGTTATTTCTCCTACTTGGCCAGGCCTCCTGAAACTTGCAGCCATGGTCTAGCTCTCAGAGCCTCCAGTGGTGTGGAGCTAGGGAAAGTCTTCACTATATTTTGGGAGCTTGGCTTCAGACCTAAGTAAGTTCTTCCAGTCTTATGCCTTATGAGTTTGGGCTGGTCTTAGCACAAATTCTCTTTTGATAGATTTTCAATTATTGCTTTTGTGTTTTTATTTTTTCCCCCTTGAATGATTCAAATTTATGCTACTATTTTCTAGCAATGCTGGAGAAAGAAACCCGGGCCCCACACATACCAGTCAAGTACTCTACTGGTGATCCCCATTCAGTCTATTAGCAGTGTATTTTGAGAGAGCCATGTGGGCAGTTTACTGAAGTAGACCCAAGGATTGCAAAAACATTGAATGTAAGGTAGGAAGCCAGATAATCAAAAATCATTTTAAAGACTTAACTAAGTCATGTTTACCTATTATAGTAAGTAATAACTAATTTTAACTAATGTCATGTCCTTGGGATTTGCTAATGTTTTGAGATAAATGATTAAGTCAGACCATAAGGAAATGAAATTTTCCCACTGAAATGAATCAGAAATTTCAAAATTAACACTGGCAAAATAAGTCTACATTGTATTTACATATAATACTGCTTGAGTTCAAGCTTACTTAGTAAGTTCCACACCAGTCAGGGCTACACAGCAAGACCATGTCTCAGAAAAAAAAAAAAGTGTGTGTGTGTGTGTGTGTGTGTGTGTCCCTTTTAACGGCTGGACTCCTTTTAAAGCCCAATTAATTTTCACTTAAATTTTCAACGACAATAATAAGAGCAGGAGGACAAAGAATGTCGATTGCTAGCTGTGTCTTACTTCTTCCTTAACAGAATTCTGATTTTACTCAGGTAAGTGACATATCAGAGGCTTGCTGTCTCCAAGGTTCTTTAATTAAAACAGTCTGTGTGATAAAAAAAATAGAACTTTTCTTGATGCTGTTGAAAGAAAACAAACAAACAAACAGCCTGTGCTTTGTTCACAAAAAGGGCAGCAGACAAGGAATCAAACCACCAACAAAAGACAAAGGTGGAATAAAGTTTAACAAAGCATGATTAAATATATTAGCACATTGTGACCTGAGAATTAATTTAGCAAGATTATTTTCAATTTATAAATAAAGTAAAAGGTGAGGTTAAACGATTCACCTGACTTGAATGAATTCAAACTGTACCCCTGCTCTCAGACTTCTGCTCTCAGTCTCTAATACATGAATATTTTTCTAGAAAGGCAACTAATAATTTATCCTTTGAAAACCCCCCGATGCAAAGATGAAATTGTTGTCAGGAATAGAGGCACATGCCTTCAATCCAAATACCAGGGAGGCAGAGGCAGGTGGGTCTCTGAGAATTCAAGACCAGCTTGGTCTTCTATATAGCATCAGGATAGTAAGGGCTACACTAAGAGATCCTGTCTCAAAAACAATAAACAAACAACCAAACAAAATCTAACAGACTTACCCAGATTAAATGAATAATCTACATTTTAAAAATATGGGGAGGGGGTGCACAGACTAAATTTTAAAAATGTAAGAAAACTACGTTTAAAAAATAAGTATTATATCCATGTTTATACAGTAAGACACATCTGCCAGAATAATATCCAACTGAAGTGTGGGAAGCTATATTTTTGATTCAATCTCCAGATCCTACTGTAGACATTATGGAGTCACAAATTAAGAAGTAACATTACCATGCCCAGTTTGTAAGTTGTTACCTTGGGCATATTTCTTAATACAATCCTGAAAGCTTAACATTATGTGTAAGTTTCAAAAACAGCAAAGAAAGAGAAAAATTAAAATTAAAGTTTATAATTGTTATTACAGTTTTGTCAGTAATACAAACAAAACATCCCAAGTTTCATTTTAAAAAAGACTAGTATATTTCTGTATACAATATATCTTTGATAGTTCACCTTTCTAACAGGCCTTAGTAGTATCTTTCCAGTGGCTACAGAATTACACGACTAAGCCATTACATCCCAAAGTTCACTCTACCATCGAGTCTGCATGCGTTAAGAAAGAATACCGTTCTAAAGGTCTTTTGTGAAATTTCTTGATTAAAACTCTTTGCACAAAATAAAAGAGCAAGGAAATCAAATAACCTGCAACAGACAAAGAATGAGTCACCCTGCACCATTCTTCCTCAGAGGCTCTGTCCAACGCTTAGGTGAGGAGGATTCAGCTTATCTTTTTCACAACTCAGAGAAGGTCTGCAGCAACCCATAGAAGCAAATGCTACTGAGGACCAGAGAAACCTTGGATGTTTAACACTGGTCTCTCGTTGAGGTCGTGGATCACTCCTTATTACCCAGCTCACCTCCAAGATAACGATGAAAGTTACTGACTGCTCTGCAACCGTCTGCTGCCCCAAGTACAACAGCAATAGACCCTTTTAAAGAGTTGGTAGGTCCAGGGTTGATAGGTTACCTTTAGGTAACCTTGTTAGGGCACTAACGCTTCAATAAGCCGTCATCCCTACCAAAATAATAGCAAGAGAGAAACACCTGTTCTACAGTCACTCTGTAACCGTGGCCACGGCCCACCTTCGGTCGCGACTTGAGCTAAAACTACAAGGGTCCAACCTCCCGCTACATGACAGCAAGTCCCGCGCTTTTCGATTTCCGGGTACGCTTGAAGTCCCGCCCACCGCCCTACTTCCGGAAACAACGAGCCCCGCCCTCCGGTCCACCAGCAGAAATCGTGCGGCCCCCGCCCCTTCCGGGAAGCCGGCTGCTGAGAAAACTAGCGGCGGCCCGTGCCCCCGCGCTGACTTACCTCAGAGTCGTTTCCGTGGCCAAGTACCCCGGCTCAGGTGAGGAAGGACGGGCGGTGGACGTCAGGAGCTGCGCTTTGCCCTGACTGCCCGGCCAGGGTGGCCCTAGGCCCTGACGAGGACCGGACGGAGCTCGGTGCTGAAGTGGCGCCCAGCCACGCCCAGGCTCCTCAAGGTCTCTCGCCGCGTTCACCTTGCTCCTCAGCGGATCCGCGCCGTCGCTGGACTTACGGGAGGTGAGCGGCACCGACACCGCGCTCCCGAGGCCGCTCCGGGGGCCGCTCGTCCTCCTCTACGGTCTACTGGGGTGGTGCTAGGCAGCGACCGCCCATGTCTCCGCCTCTGCTTACGCCCGGGGTGTGCACGGGCGAGCGCCAGCCTACCAACTGGGCATTGAGCTCTACTGAGCATGCCAGGTTTGCAGCACGACGATCCTGGAGGCCTACCCGCGGAAGGAATGGCAGTTTTGCCTTGCTTTCCAGCTAGTTCTAAGAGTCCTTTAAAAAGGAGGCGATCATAACTGCTCTGTGTCAGGGCGGAGACCGCTTGGCCTGCTGGAAAGCACGGTGTGCGACAGTGGCGTTTGCGAGCTTTGTGGGTTCAGCGGTGACAGAGAACCACTGGCAAATTATTGTTCGTTTGCCACAGCAGGCTGTGGAGGAAGAAATGTGATTAATTTGTAGCCCTCTAAAATGGTAATTGAAATCCCAAGCGAAAAATAAGTGTTGTCACAGGTGTCATTAAGAAGGAAGTTGCACGATAGTACAATGATCACTTATTATCAAAAGTCAAGAGAGGGAGAGGATCACAAAAGACGTGATAAATGAGCCTTACTAAACCGTACACACGACCACCACCTTAAAATTCACAGCCATTTTACCAGATACCTCACCACGAAAATAAGCATTAAAAAGATGCTCGATGTCATAGGACGTTAGGGGAACTCAACTTTGATATAAAGTACACATAAAATGCTCCCAAATCCTAAACATTCACAGATGTTAATGAAAACGTACAATAACTGAAAATCACATACATTTCTGCAAAGAATGCAAAACCTTTATGGTTACTGTATGATTTAGTAGTTTCACATACAGGTATGTACCCAAATGAACATACATCTAGTGTACTTAAGTTAGGCTTTTTGTTTGTTTGAGTTCTTTTGGGGGTGGATTGGGTATGTGTATGTAAAACTCTACATATGTGGAGCGCAGAAGCCCACCTCCAGTAGCTCCTTACAATGCATCTTTTGCTTTTTCTTTTCCATACAAGTTCTTACTTTTTTACCTTTAGCTTGTGGTGTGGACTAAGCTGTCTGGCTAGGAAACCACAAGAGCCTGCCTATCTTCAGCACCAGGAGTGTCACCATGGTAGTTTTTGTGTTTGTTTGTTTTGGTTTTTTGGCATGGGTGCTGGGGATTGTACTCAGATCCATATGATGCCGTGGAAAGCACTTGCTGACGGAACCATGAGCCATCTTCCCCAGGTCCCTGTACATTGTTTTTCTTCAAATTTTGTTTGTTTTATTTTTGAGTGTGTATATAATAGAGTGCAGGTTCTCCCAGAGGCCATAGGAAGGCATCAGGTCCCCTGAAGTTAGAGTTATAGGTGAGCTGTCTGGTGTGAGTTTGGGAACCAAACTTGGGTCCTCTGGAAGATCACTATCCAACCACTTAACAGCTGGTTCATATTTCCAGCTCCTGTATCTGAAAAATTTAAAGGTTTATTTCATTGCATGTTTGTGTACCATTTGCATGTCTGGTGCCCATGGAGGTGAGAAGAGGGCATCGGATCTCCTGGAATTGGAGTTATGGATAGTTGTGAGTCACCATGTGAGTGCTGAGATCCAGGTCCTCTGCAAGAACAACCACTGAGCCATCTCTCTCGTTATTGTATTTGAACTTTTGCAGCAGCTTTTCATAAGTGCCAAAACTTTAAAGCAAATATGTTACCTTTCAATAGCGCTAGTAAATCTACCACAGTGGACTACTACTTGGCACTAAAATGAATTATAGAATTAAAAAAAAAAAAAGAATTTGGTGTGTTGGCGTGTATTTCTAAGTACGAAAAAATCAATCTTAAAAAACTATGTTATAATGTATGATTTCAAAGATGACATCCTCAATGAAGGAAAGTTATGAAGATCCTACAAAGGCCTTTGGTTGCCAGGAGTTTGAAGAGAAGGGGGATATAGAAATAAAGCATAGGGAACTTTTTTTTCAACCTGAAACTATTTGATCTGACTATAGTCTCATATAGACCTGTAATGGCATGTCTGGTCTGGGTACTCTAGAGACGCAGAACCTAAAAGATAGAAAGGAAGATAGAAAAAAATAGGAGGATTTTTTTTGTTTTTGTTTTGTTTTTGTTTTTTGTCTTTTTTTTTAAGGGGAACTGGACTGTGAAATTATAGAGACTGAAAAGTTTTTGTGTGGGTCTGTAAACTGAAGACCTGTGTTGCTGGTAATGGGTCATTCTTAAACTGAAGACCTCAGGGAAGCTAATAATATGCCTTTACAGTGTATGGCTAGTTTTTGTCGCTGTTAACATCTTACTAGGCCTAACGTAAATTACAAGTTAATGAGAAAGAGAGAGCGAGAGAGAGACAGAGAGACAGAGAGAGACAGAGACAGAGAGACAGAGACAGAGACAGAGAGACAGACAGAGAGACAGAGAGAGACAGAGACAGACAGAGAGAGAGACAGAGACAGAGAGACAGAGAGAGACAGAGACAGACAGAGAGACAGAGACAGAGAGACAGACAGACAGAGAGAGACAGAGAGAGACAGAGACAGAGAGAGAGAGAGAATTTTGGCATACTTGTGTTGTTTTTCTCTTATACTTAATGTACCTTCACTTTTTAAGTCACTGCCTAAACATCTTGCAAGGACAAGGATATTCTATAGTAACACTTTTATAACTGCTACAATGAATGTGAAATTTCTGTTTTAAAGTCTGCCATGTGAGTATGCTCTTCTGTACAAATATTAGAAAAGAAGATCCAAAACTATTGTTCAGAGATGAGTAATGCCTACCTAGTATCTGGGTTACCATCTTTCTTTTTCTTCTCATGCAAGTTGAGACTTACTGGCACCTTGAATGATCTAAGTAGTATCTATTGAAAAACTTATGTATTTCTTTTAGGTTTTCTAATTTTGTGGAGTATAGGTTTTTTAAAGCATGACTTAACTGACTCTTTGGATTTTCTCAATATCTGTTCTGTCCTCCCTTTTATTTCTGATTTTGTCAATTTGGATAGTCTTTCTCTGTCTTTTAATTAGTTTGGATAACGGTTTGTCTATCTGGTTGATTTTTCTCAAAGAACCTATTCTCTTTGTTTCTATTTTATTGATTTCAGCCCTCAGTTTGATTATTTTCTGCCATCTATTCCTCTTGGGTGCACTTGCTTCTTTTTGTTCTAGAGCTTTCAGGTGTTCTGTTAAGTTGCTAGTATGAGATCTCTCAAATTTCTTTGTGTGGAAACACTTAGTGCTATGAATTTTCTCTTAGCACCACTTTCATTGTGTCCCATAAGTTTGTTGTGCATTCATTTTCATTGAATTCTAAGAAGTCTTTAATTTCTTTCTTATTTCTAGTCATTCAGTAGAGAGCTGTTCAGTTTCCATGACTTTGTGGGCGTTCTCTTGTTCTGTTGTTGTAGCATCCAGCTTTAATCCATGATGGTCTGATAGGATTCAGGGGGTATATTTCAGTTTTCTTGTATCTGTTGAGGTTTTGTGTGTGTGTGTGTGTGTGTGTGTGTGAGATTGAATATATGATTGGTTTTGGATAAAGTTCTGTGAGGTGCTGAGAAGAATATATATTCTTTTATGTTTGAGTGAAATGTTCTGTAGATATTTGTTAGGTCCATTTGGCTTATAATGTCTATTTAGTCTACTAATTCTCTGTGTAGATTTTGTCTGGATGAACTGTCTGGTGTTGAGAGTGGGGTATTGAAGTATTCTACTATCAATGTATAAGGGTCAATGTGTGATTTAAGCTTTAGTAATGTTTTTCTTTCTTTCTTTCTTTTTTTAACAAATGTGGATGTCCTTGTATTTGAGGCAAAGATGTTAAGAATTGAAACATCATCTTTGTGGAATTTTCCTTTGATAAGTATGAAGAGTCCTTCTCTGTCTCTTTTGATTAATTTTGGTTTGAAGTCTATTTTATTTGATATTAGAATGGCTACACCAGCTAGCTTCTTAGATCCTTTTCTGTGGAAGATTTTTTTCCAGCCCTATACTCTGTGGTGATGTTTATATTTGATGTTGAGGTGTGTTTCTTACATGCTTCAGAAGGATGGATCCTGTTTTCGCATCCATCTGTTAGTCTATGTCTTCTTATTGGGGAATTTAGTTCATTGATATTGAGAGATATCAATGACCAGTGATTGTTAATTCCTCTTATTTTGTTGTTGTTGTTGTTGTTGGTGTGTTTGTGAGTGTGTGTGCATGTGTGCAGAGAGAGAGAGAGCGAGAGAGAGAGAGAGCGAGAGCGCATGTGCTTTCTTTTGTTTTCGTTGGTGTGAGATTATTTAATTTTTGTATTTTCATGGATGTAGTTAACCTCCTTGAGTTGTAGTTTTCTTTCTAGTATCTTCTGTTAGGCTGGTTTTGTAGATATTATATAAATTTGACTTTATCATGGAATATCTTGTTTTCTCCGTTTTGCTGGGTATAGTCATCTGGGCTGGCATCTGAGGTTTCTTGTAGTCTGCAGGTCATCTGCCCAGGCCTTTAAGGCTTTTAGTGTCTCCACTGAGAAGTCAGGTGTAATTCTAATAGATCTACCTTCATATTGGTCTGTATGTTTAGTGTTTTGATTATTATGTGGCAAGAGGACTTTTCTGGTCCAAATTATTTGTTGTTCTGTTTGCTTCTTGTACCTTTATAAGCATCATCTTCATTAAGTTAGGAAGAATTTCTTCTATGATTTTGTCAAAAATATTTTCTGGGCCTTTGAGCTGGGATTCTTCTCCTTTTAAAATTTCTATTCTTTGGTTTGGTCTTGTCATAGTGTCTCAAATTTCCTGGGTGTTTTATGTCAGGTATTTTTACATTTAACATTTTCTCTGACTGATGCATCTATTTGTTCTATTACATCTTCAAGGCCTAAGATTCTCTTATGTCTCTTGTATTCTATTGGAGTTGCTTGTGTCTGTAGATCCTGTTTACTTACCTAGACTTCCCATTTCCAGAATTTGCTCAGCTTGAGCTTTCTTTATTGCTTCTGTTTCCATTTTCTGGTCCTGAAGAGTTTTGTTTCCTTCAACTGTTGATTTTTTTCTTGGCTTTCTTTAAAATATTTACTCATTTCCTTCAAGGTTTTATTGTCTTTTCCTTGTTTTCTTAAAGGGATTTATTCACTTCTTCTTTAATGACCTCTATCATCACAAATTTGTCTTTACAGTCTTTTTCTTGTACTTCAGCTGTGTTGGAATATTCATGGCTCACTGTAGTAGGATAGCTGAGTTCTGGTGGTGACATAGTACCATTGATTGTTTTCTTACACTGGTGTCGTTAAGTATCTGGGTTTGGGGCGATTATAGGTCTAGATACCTATTTCTCAGTTTGTCTTTGTTGGATAGGTGTTTTGTTCCTTGGTTTCTGTTTCTTCTCTACTCTTCTGATCTCTGTGGCCTGTGGTTAAGTAGGAAGTCTCCATCCAGGTGGAGACAAGAGTTGTGGAGTCTTCTGTGGCCTCTGATCCAGCAAGGAATCTCCTCTTTAGTTGGAGGCTGGTACATAGCAACAAGAAAGAAAGGGGGAGATTAGAGATAGTGTCGTGATGAGAACACTCAGAGAGTAGAGGAAATCTGCAGGCTGGTGGCCTACCTGGAGTTCTGGTGGCTGGTTTTACCTCTGGTCCAGCATAGAATCTCCACCCTTGTTGCTAGGATATGGCAACAAGGAAGGGAGGAGGATTAAGGAGTGAGTGTGTGTGTGTGTGTGTGTGTGTGTGCGCGCGCGCGTGCAGGGAAGACCAAGAGCATGGGGGAGGTCAGAGGGTAAGCAGCCTACCTGGTCTTCTGGCAGGTGTGGCCTATTGTTGGGCAGGGGGTATCTGCCAGACTTGGGGTCTGGGGCACAGAATTGGGAAGAAGAGGGACAACTGAGGATTGGGTCTGTTGGAAGCTAGAGAGTGGGAAGGGTCTATGGGTAGTTGGCCTACCTGGTCTTCCAGCAGGTGTGGCCTATGATTGGGCTTATATAAAACTTCTAAATTAATATTAAAACAAAGATTTCATCACGGTATACACACATACAGACTAATGTAAGTTTCTCAGACACAGGATTAGTTTAAAATTAGTGAAGGTTATCTGTAAAACTTCCTGCCCCCAAAGGTTAAAGTTGAAAGTGTGGTTATCTGTAAGTATACATCAAAGATACATCACTTACAGTAGTGATAAATCTATGGATTTTTCACATTAACTAGATTATATAATAAGGTGAAAAACATCACCACAGGAAGGGAAGACAGCTTGGATACTCACTGCTTTTACAAAAAGAAAAAGCAAGCTGCTATTTTGCTGGAAAGATATTGGCTCTTTTTTTTGAAATTACTCCTTGCAAATATATCCTAAGATATTGGAATTCTTCTAAAAACAGAAAACAATAGAAAAAAGTACAAAATTTATAAAAGGATAAATTATCATTATTCACACAAGAATTATGTCAAACAAGTATAAAAACTCTGATTTGGGAGATCTCAGGGGTCCCCATGTAGAGGAGCAGAGCTGTAGTTGCCATGTAAACCAGTCAGAGTTAAATTAAGATCTGCAGGAAATCGAGAGAATCTTAGAAGCAAGGAAAAGCAGCAGAGAAGGTAGAAGCAGAGAGAACAACCTTGCTTAATTTTCTAAAGACAGACAGTGGACACTGTTCTCTGCCTTGTGCTTGAATATGAGTATAAATATTGACTTGCTTACATATGAAGGTGACAGGGTAAGAGACAGTGCTTTGGATATTGAGTGTGTTCCCTAGAAACTCATTTGCTAAGTGTGGCTGTGTTGAAGTGGTTGAACCTTTAAGATGTAGGGTCTAATAGAAAAGTGATCAGTTAATTGGAGGTTCTGCCTGAAAAGGGAATTAATTTAATTATCAGGAGAACTTGATTCTCTCAAGAATAGTTTATTTGGGGGTGGGGGGGAAGCAGGGGCCGGGGATAGGAAGGAAGAGGGAGAAAGATTGAACCTGAGTCTAGGTAGGCCATCAAGGCAGCCAGTTAGCAAGAACTATTTGACAGCCTGAGGTCTGGGAATGCACTTTTCCTCTTCTAGCACTAGCAAAGGACCTAGAAGCTGTACCCATATTGTCTTGGGTGACTTCTGTGGAAATACTGCTGTTAAGCTGCTATACTAGCATATACTTATGTACATATATACTTATAGCATATACATATGTAGTTATACTAGCAGCTTAACAGCATACCTGGAAGCTCTAGAACAAAAAGAAGCTAATACATTCAAGAGGAGTAGATGGCAGGAAATAATCAAACTCAGGGCTGAAATCAACCAAGTAGAAACTAAAAGAACTATATAAAAAAAAAAAAATCAACAAAACCAGGAGATGGTTCTTTGAGAAAATCAACAAGATAGATAAACCCTTAGCCAGACTAACCAGAGGGCACAGAGACAGTATCCAAATTAACAAAATTAGAAATGAAAAGGGAGATATAATAACAGATTCTGAGGAAATTCAAAAAATCATCAGATCCTACTACAAAAGCCTATACTCAACAAAATTGGAAAATCTGGATGAAATGGACAAGTTTCTAGACAGATGCCAAATACCAAAGTTAAGTCAGGATCAGATAAACCATCAAAACAGTCCCATAACCCCTAAAGAAATAGAAGCAGTCATTAAACGTCTCCCAACCAAAAAAAAAGCCCAGGACCAGATGGGTTCAGTGCAGAATTCTGTCAGACCTTCAAAGAAGACCTAATACCAATACTCTTCAATCTGTTCTACAAAATAGAAACAGAAGGAACACTACCCAATTCATTCTATGAGGCCACAGTTACACTGATACCAAAACCTCACAAAGACCCAACAATAAAAGAAAACTTCAGACCAATTTTCCTTATGAATATCAATGCAAAAATACTCAATAAAATTCTTGCAAACCAAATCCAAGAACACATCACAACGATCATTCACCAAGATCAAGTAGGCTTCATCCCAGGGATTCAGGGATGGTTCAATACCTAGAAATCCATCAATGTAATCCACTACATAAACAAACTCAAAGGAAAAAACCACATGGTCATTTCATTAGATGCTGAAAAAGCATTTGACAAAATTCAACATCCCTTCATGATAAAAGTCTTGGAAAGATCAGGAATTCAAGCACTGTACCTAAACATAGCAAAAGCAATATACAGCAAACCAGTAGCCAACATCAAACTAAATGGAGAGAAACTTGAAGCAATCCCACTAAAATCAGGGACTAGACAAGACTGCCCTCTCTCCAATATAGTACTTAAAGTTCTAGCTAGAACAATTAGACAACAAAAGGAGGTCAAAGGGATACAAATGGAAAGGAAGAAATCAAAATATCACTATTTGCAGACGATATGATGGTATACTTAAGTGACCCAAAAAACTCCACCAGAGATCTGCTACAGCTGATAAACAACTTCAGCAAAGTGGCTGGATACAAAATTAACTCAAGCAAATCAGTAGCCTTCCTATACTCGAAAGGATAAACAGGCAGAGAAAGAAATTAGGGAAATGACACCCTTCACAATTGCCACAAACAATATAAAGCATCTTAGTGTGACTCTAACCAAACAAGTGAAAGATCTGTATGACAAGAACTTCAAGTCTCTGAAGAAAGAAATTGAAGAAGACCTCAGAAGATGAAAAGATCTCCCATGCTCATGGATTGGCAGGATTAATATAGTTAAAATGGCCATCCCGTCTAAAGCAATCTACAGATTCAGTGCAATCCCCATCAAAATTCCAACTCAATTCTTCATAGACTTAGAAGGAGCAATTCTCAAATTCATATGGAATCACAAAAAACCCAGGATAGCAAAAACTGTTCTCAACAATAAAAGGACTTCTGGAGGAATCAGCATCCCTGACCTCAAGCTGTACTACAGAGCAGTAGTGATTAAAACTGCATCATATTGGTACAGTGACAGGCAGGTAGATCAATGGAATAGAATTGAAGACCCAGAAATGAACCCACACACTTATGGCCACTTGATCTTTGACAAAGGAGCTAAAACCATCCAGTGGAAAAAAGACAGCATCTTCAACAGATGGTGCTGGTTCAACCGTTGGTCTACATGTAGAAAAATGTGAATTGATCCATTCCTATCTCCCTGTACAAATCTCAAGTCCAAGTGGATCAAGGACCTCCACATAAAGCCAGATGCACTGAATCTACTAGAAGAGAAAGTGGGGAAAAGTCTCGAACACATGAGCACAGGGTAAAAGTTCCTGAACAGAACACCAATGGCTTGTGCTCTAAGATCAAGAATCGACAAATGGGACCTCATGAAATTACAAAGCTTCTGTAAGGCAAAGGATACTGTCAATAGGCTAAAACAGCAACCAACAGATTGGGAAAAGATATTTGCCAATCCTACGTCTGATAGAGGTCTAATATCCAATATATACAAAGAACTCAAGAAGTTAGACTCCAGAGATCCAAAGAAGCCTATCAAAAAATGGGGAACAGAGCTAAACAGAGAATTCTCAACTGAGGAAACTCATAGGGCTGAGAAGCACCTAAAGAAATGTTCAACATCCTTAGTCATCAGGGAAATGCAAATCAAAACAACCCTGAGATTCCACCTCACACCAGTCAGAATGGCTAAGATAAAAAACTCAGGTGACAGCAGATGCTGGCGAGGATGTGGAGAAAGAACACTCCTCTATTGCTGGTGGGATTGCAAGCTGATACAACCACTCTGTAAATCAGTTTGGCAGACCCTCAGGTAAATGAACATAATACTAACTGAGGACCCAGCTATTCCACTCCTGGGCATATACCCAGACGATGCTCCAACATGTAATAAAGACACATGCTCCACTATGTTCATAGCCACCATATTTATAATAGCCAGAAGCTGGAAACAACCCAGATGTCCCTCAACAGAGTAATGAATACAGAAAATGTGGTACATTTACACAACGAAATACTACTCAGCTATTAAAAACGATGACTTCATGAAGTTCGCAGGCAAATGGATGGAACTTGAAAATATCATCCTGAGCAAGTCACTCAGTCACAAAGGAATAAACATGGTATGTACTCACTGATAAGTGGCTATTAGCCCAAAGGTTCAGAATACCCAAGATTCACTGCACAGCAACCATTGGGCTGAGCGTGAGGTCCCAGATGGAAGAGTTGGAGAAGGGCCTGAAGGAGCTGAGGGAGTTTGCAGCCCTATGGAGGGATCAACAGTGTCCACTGGCCTGACTTCCCGATGCTCCCAGAGACTGCATCACCAACCAAAGAATACACATGGAGGGACTCATGGTACTGGCCACATATGTGTCAGAGGAGGGTCTTGCTAGCCATCGGGGGAGTAGAATTCCTTGGGCTTGAGGGTGTTAGATGCCCCAGTTTAGGAGAATGCCAAGGAGGGAAGATGAGAGTGAGTGAGTAGGGAATACCCTCATAGAGTCAGGGGTGGAGTGAGGGGATAGGGGAGTTCCAAAGGGGAGATCTGGGAAGGGGGAAACATTTGAAATGTAAATAAAGTATATATTTAAAAAAAAAGATTAGCAGAAAAAAAAAAAAAAAGTAAGGAAGGGGTTCTTCTCTCCCTCTCGGCCTTAGGCAGCCATAGCACCCAGCCGGTATGGCCTGATCCTAAAGCCCAACTTCCACAATGATTGGCAGCAGCAAATGGATACTTTGTTTATTTAACCAGCCGGCAGGCAAGATCCACAGAAGCAAGGCCTGGCAGGCGAAAGCACGTTGCCCGGCCCCTTGTCCTGTGACTGGTCCCATCAGGACCATAGTGAGGTTCCGTACAGTTAGATACCACACCAAGGTCTGGGCTGGGGTCCGTGCTGGCAGGGGTTCAGCCTGGAAGAACTCAGGGTGGCTGGTATCCACAAGAAAATGGCTCTTATCACCCACATCTCTATGGACCCAAGGAAGCAAAACAAATCCACTGAATCACTACAGGCTAACATGTAGCACCTGAAGGAGTACCGCTCGAAGCTCATACTTTTCCCCAGTAAGCCTTCTGCCCCAAAGAAGCAAGACAGTTCTGCTGAAGAACTTAAATTGGACCATCCAGCTAACAGGACCGGAATGTGTACAAAAAGGAAAAAGCCAGAGTCATCACAGAAGAAGAGAAGAACTTCAAGGCTTTTGCCAGTCTTCACATGGCCTGTGCCAATGCCTGGCTCTTTGGCATTCAAGCAAAAAGGGCGAAGGAGGATGCAGAGCAAGACATTGAAAAGAAAAAGTAACGTGTGGTTGGAGGGTTGCGATACATTTTCCATAAAGGGAAAAAAAAAAAAAAAGAAGGAAGGGGTTATTTTGGCTTAGAATTTGAAAAGATCTAATCCACTGTGGCAGGGAAGGCACAGTGGCAGTGATATGGGTGGCTGTCTCTTTGCTTCTGTAGTCAGAAAGCATGCTAGTACTAGAGATGAATGCAAGTACTCAGCTTTCTCTTGTTTTTTTTTCTGTTTATTCAGTCTGAGAACAAAGACCATGGAATGGTGCTGCCTACATTCAAGGTGAGTCTTTTACTCTTCAGTTAAACCTCTGGAAACACCTTCAAGGTAGGGCTAGAAGTGTCAAGTTGACAATATTTATCATCACAAATGTACCTCTAGTCAGTTGACACTCATACACATCACTTTTAACCACATATTTTCACTCTTAAAGGCTTCTCTACAGAGAGGGTGGTCAAAGTTATGTTAGTTTAGGCCCAGGTTGATGGTTGGGCAGTCTCCCTAGAGATCCTTATTCCACATAGCATGTGGGTATGTGCTTAGTGTTTCTTCTTCCTTTCTCTCCAGAATTCTCCCCAGATGAAGGATGCTAAATTTATACTTGCTTTTAGAGTACATATTAAGGTAGATGGGGAGCTGATAGCCATACCCTGGTAGCTGGCATTTGCAATATTTCTAGACTCTGTACTTTTTAGTAGCTAACTCTCTGTGTTGAACATTGTTGCTTAAAATACCAAGGGGCATGTGGTGACTGGGCTTTTATTTTCCAAAGTCTGTGGCCTCTGGGCCCACCATGCCACTATTGCTTTCCTTTATTAGATGCAGCCTCAGAAGCCAGAGTCATCTCTTCCACACCACAGACATATGGCATTCCTGGACTGCCTGAGTCCATGCTGAGCCTGCAGTTTGCTCTGGAAATAATAAAGGTAGGTGAGAAGTGGTTAAAAATTGACCCCTATGAGTTAATAATGCTTAAATGTTCTTGAGAGAAAATTAAATACCAGTTTATTAAAAAGGAACCCCTTCTCGGTGTGTGGACAAAATGGACAGAATATCATTTTTCCTGTAATTTGATACCTACAGGGTTTCTGATTTCTTATTGTGTCAAGTCTTATTGTGGTGGAAAAGTAGAAGAGGAAGTTTCTTGTGGTAAAAGCCTGATGTTCCTCATTTCTTCAATGTCAGTTCTTAGAACTCCTAAGCAGTTTCATCCTCTAAATAGAACAGATGTTCCTCCTGGATGAATGCCTTTTCCCACCTGTGTTTCCCATCCTTTAGTTCTGCTTTGTGAGATACTGGACGTGGAAGTTCTCATCATTGTCCAGGTGGTCATTTGTCATACCATAGGAATCGCGGTGCAAAAGATTTGCCTTTGACCCCATCCAAAACGATTCAGTTAGTTAGTTCTCAGAGCACTCCCTAGAAGACACTATTATGTAGCTATTAAAATTTTTCTGGTGGGAGGCATAGATTTTAATTACTTTGAGGGCAATATATTTCCAGTTTGGGCTTCATTTCTCTGATAAGACATAATTCTTAGTAAGTATTGTTTCAGCAAGAACCCAGTTGTGGTTGATTTCTTAGAGCTAGAGGAAAGATTGAATGCCAGCTTCAAAACTTCAAAAGGGAAACACATGGCTTAACTATGCAGAAGCCCAGGAAATAAAAGTTATTCTACAGGGAGCTGGACCTGGTAGCCCTGCTGGCTCCCCTCTGCCCTATAGTTGATGAACCCAAGTTCATCAACTCCAGACTGCCACCAGAGGGCAGCAGATGCACAGCCCCAAGTATTTAGGAACAAGTTAGTCACAACAGTCTTACTCTGGGAAGCTCTTTTGTAGACTCAGGCACATCAGGGACCAACTGACCTTATCACATCAGTGACACAAGTCAGGTATTTGGAATTCAGTTATTGTTATTTCCAGAGGTTTTGGAGTCTTATTCAGAAAGTAATCACTAATGTCTAGATTGTTTAAAAGTTTTTTAAAAATGTGTAAAAAGTGTGTGTGTGTGTGTGTGTGTGTGTGTGTGTGTGTGTGTGTGTTGAATCTCCTGGAGCAGAAGTTACAGGTGGTTGTGAGCTGCCCTATGCAGGTGCTAGGAAGAAAACTCAGGTCTTCCTTAAGAGCAGTACTAACTTCTAACTGAAGAGCCATCTTTCTAGCTCCCATGCCTAGATCTTGAAGTATTTTCCTTTAGTAGTTTCAAAGTATCAGTTATTTCACATTAAGATCTTTAATACAATTTAAGCTACATAGCGACAGACAAGGATCTAGTTTCATTCTTCTACATGTGGCTATTAGAAGCCGAATATTTCCTCTCTTCATTTTTTTCAGGATCAGGTTCTGTAGTTGCTTGGGCTTAATTCTAGATCCTCTGTTCTATTCCTTTAGTCTACTGTCCAAGGAGCTTCCTTAATCTTTTAAGGGATCTCAGCTCAGGCCAAACTAGGATTTGTGGCTTTGACACAGGAATAATTTCAAGACTAGCCAGTATGAAATGCATAGCTATGGCATGTGTGTAGAGATCAAAGAACTTTCAGGAGTTGGGTTCTTGTTTTCCATCTTGTTGAAGTAGGGTCTTTCTTACTCAGCTGCTGCCAGGGTAGCTGGCCTGCAAACTCCCATTTAACCTTAGGAGTGCTGGGATTATAGATGCATACCATCACATCTAGCTTTTTACATGGGTGCTGGGGATCCAACTTGATCATCAGACCACTCCACAGTTTGGTGTGTGTTTCACTTAAAAGTCACACTTCCACTTTCCTGCCTCCACCTTGGACCATGCAACCACTGTGATGTTAATGCCTTGCTGTCTATGAACTCCTTCTTAAGGACGGAATGATGGTTGCCAAGAAAGATGCCCATATGCTTAAACACCCTGCACTGGCAAATAAGATGTACTCAACCTTACTGTAATGAAGACCATATAGTCTTTCAAGCCTCGAAGCTATGTAAAGGAGCAATTTACCTGTAGACAGACCTTCCTTCCTTCCTTCCTTCCTTCCTTCTTTCTTTCCTTCCTTCCTCTCTCCCTTCCTTCTTTTGTTACTTCCTCCCTTCCTTCCTTCCATTTTTTTTCAGTTCAGAATTTAATTTTACATGTATGTCAATCACAGTCAATTAAATACAGAAAGAGTTAGTACATCAAAGCATTTCCTACACTTTTCTTCTGTTGTAATTATGAAACAAACCCAATCAAAACATGAGACTTTGAGTCTTCCCTCCCAAGAACTATCAAGCCAAAAGGACCAGTTCTCACAGAGGCCTGTGCCACCTTGTTTGAATGGGGTAATTATGAAAGTATTTTAAAGTGCTCGTTAGAGGACCTTTTATTACATCATCTAATAGCTTTAATACAACATCTAATAGCTTCTTGTGATGTCCCTTTCTAGACCATGTTAGGATTCTGGGTAAGATAGCTGTTGTCAGGCTAAGGGGAGGCAGGAGCAGACTGGGGAGGTTCCCATATGCCTCCTGATGTTCACTACACATGCACTTGTGTTATGTTGTTGAGAAAGAATTTCTGGGTAAATGGCTATTATGGTGAGAAGTTAGCATCCTAATCCAGTAACTGCTGTAATTGGGGTGCCTGGAGACATGTCATTGGTACCTTACAAATGAAGGTATCCAGTATCTCTGAGATTACTTCCAGCTACCTCCAGAGATAGTGCTTGCCACAGCCTGCATCATAGCCATCCTCAGACTGGCAGGCCTTGGCCTAAAGTTCTAGAGAGTGAACCACCTGCAAGGTTCACAAGAAAGGAGGCAGACAGAGACACCTACAGAAGGACTGCTGTGCCCCATGGTACTAATAAAAAAGCTGAGACTGGGGCTGGCTCAGCAACTGAATTTCAGTTTAGAGGGTGACTTTGGTTGTGGACATGGTCAGCCACCTCAGTGAAGTAGGAGATTATTTTGTGCTGAATAAACTTAAAAGGAAAAAAGTCACACTTCATTTTCTTTTCAATAGTCACATATTGAATTTTGATGGGTGTGATGGTTTTGTTGTGAAATGCCCCCACCAGCTCAAATATCTGAATACTTGTTGCCCAGTTAGTGGTACTGTTTGGGAAGTTATGGAATCTTTAGTAGGTGCAGGAGGAAGTACATCACTAGTGGTGAGCTATGAGGATTTATAGTCTTACCCCACTTTTTGCTTGCTTTCTTCTGCATCCTGCATGTATATATGATTAGCCATCTCCTTTGGGCATGCCATGCCTTCCTTACCATTATGGACTCATTTTTGCTTTCCGGAACCATAAGCTAAAATAAACTCTTTCTTTTTAAAGTTGCTTTTGGTCAGCATGGTATTTTATCAAAGGAAAAATATAACCAACACAGTGGGTTTAAAGCTATTATTTTTTTAAAAAAAGTTGCTAAGCAACTTAACTGAGATCACAGGGCATGTGGCAGGATTATATCTGGTAAGTTAAAACTATAGGTCTCAGGGATGCTTCAAATCAGGGCACCCTATCCAGGACTAGAGAGTAAATTTTTCATTTGACTATATGGGGCCAAATTAGTAGAGGGATAGAACTAGAATTTAAAATGAAGTCATCTAAAGGAGATAAGAATGGAAGCAAAAGAAAATAGTAAAACCAGGTAAACTGAAAATGTAAAATACTATGGAAGGTAAAATCCTAATATGTCTGGATCACAAAGTAAAGAAATGGACCAGAATATCAGCCAAGACAGGCAAACTTAATTTCAAAATTAAATTCAGCTGTCTATGGTTTATGAGTTATATATCTACATCAAAATCACTATACTATCATTACAGACACAAGAGTAATGTGCTACCCTCTAGTGTGGTGGAAGCTATGTGTCCATTATAGGAATTCTGCTCCACAGTAATTTTATGGGGCTACCATCTATATGTGGACTGTTATAAAAGAAATGTTGCTATACCTGGCATATCTGTATTTGTATGATTTACTCTTTTCCATATTTCTTCTTTCCTGTTTTTTGCCCCATCATGTCATATCATGTGCCTTCAGTTTGTCTTATTTATTCCCTCCTGTCTTAGGGTTTTACTGCTGTGAACAGACACCATGACCAAGGCAACTCTTATAAGGACAACATTTAATTGGGGCTGGCTTACAGGTTCAGAGGTTCAGTCCATCATTAATGCAGGAACATGGCAACATCCAGGCAGGCATGGTGCAGGGGTAGCTGAGAGTTCTACATCTTCATCTGAAGACAATCAGGAGGAGACTGGCTTCCCCTGCCCACAGTAACATACCTACTCCAAGGCCACACCTCCTAATAGTGCCACTTTCTGGGCCCTGTGCCAAGCATATACAACCATCACACATCCCTCTCTCCTCTCTTTTTTTCCTTTCTTCCATCCTCTGTCCATCTTTTTTCTCTATGTCTTTGCTATTTGGGACAGGGTCTCATATGTAGCATAGGCTGGTCCTGAAATTGCTATGTAGCTGAAGCTGACCTTGAACTCCTGATCCTTCTGCCTCCCAAATATAGATTCACAGACACATGCCATCAGACCTGTCAGTTTTCCTCCATTCTTACTTTCTTTTGGGCAATTGGATTTTTTTTTTAAATTCTATTTTCTCCTATACTGAGTTGGCCATTAGCTTCTATTATTTTAGATAACTCTAGTAACTTGAATATATACATGCCACTCGAAGTGGCTGTTTTTATTTTAGATTATGCCATCTTACACATTATTTCCTGAGTATTACCATTGCCTCATTCCCCTGCCTCAGCTGCCACACTGTGAGTTGGACCATATTATAATAATTTCAAATGAATTATTTGCCTAGAGTTAACACATTCCCCACTGTCCTTGTTCTCTGTGTCCACTGCATTTCAGCTCTTCTTTCGTTTCTTATATTATTGCCCTTCTGAAAGACATAATCTTAAGAAATTTCTTTAGTAATGTATGTTCATTGAAAACTGTTCTCTTAAGGTCTGGATCTGGTTATTTATTTTTGCAGTCATTTTCATTTTTTCCTGTGTGTTGGATGGTTTCACTGTGCTATGTCTAATAGTAGTTTTTATTTGTGCTGCTTGATCCATGTGGTATTTATTAAACTTGACAACCAATTAATGTTTTCTGTAAAATTAATGTCCTTTTTTATCTCAATTTGCAATGCTTCTAATCTTGGTCTTTTTCATTATTTTCTTACTTGGTCAGATCTTTGTTTGGGGAAGGGTGGTGGTGGTGGTGGTGGTGGTGGTGGTGGTGGTGGTATACTGCTTCTGCGGAGGCCGAAGGTTAATTGTTGGGATGTCTTCCTCAGTCACTTATTTTTTGAGACATGCTCTGTCACTGACTGTGGAGCATGACCTTTTGGGTGGAAGGGCTGGCCAGTAGAGCCTGGCACCTCTTTGTACCCATACCCTAGCCCTGGGATTACAAGCACATAACCAGCTTTTTGGGTGGGTGCTCAGGACACAAACTCAGATTCCCATGCCTGCACAGTAAGCACTTCAACCACCAAGTCCTCTATCTATCTAGCACCTGTTCAGATCTTTTTAGCTCACTAATTCTCTCATCTGTGTGCCTACTAGTTTTCCTAGCCAATGTTTAATTTCAACCTTTATGTATTTCAACTCTAAAAGATGTATTACTTTGAAATTTGCTCACTTTTGAATGTGTGTAAACACTTTATATGTGTTTATTTATGTGATATGTCTCCTATTGCTACTATGTGAAACTCATGAGTGATTAAGCTTTATTTGGTGTTTGCTTCCTTGTGTGCTTGGTGATCTTGGAAGGTTTATAGGAAGCTCATCTTAGCTCTAGAAAGTGCCTGTAGTTAGGGAATGATGTCTTCCTTCAGAAAGGGTTTATGATCTTTATTTTCTGTACCAAAGATTGATCTCATTGATTAATTTGAGGCCACTTCTTTTAAAATTCATCTGACATTGTAGATATGGATGCCATAGGTTCAAGCCAAGATTCTATGGCTTAGATCAGGATTTTTTCTCATTTGAAACTAAGACAGAGATAGCCTGTTTGCTATTAAAGGCAGAATTTTCTACCTTTTCACAAGGGTATGGTCTCTTTTGGTTTTTGTTTGTGTATGCATATATTTTTCTTACATTAAGATAAGATCACCCTAATGTAATCCAGGCTTATTAGCACCTACTTTGGACAAGAGGCTGGCTTGGAACTAACACATCAGTCCTCCTGTCTCTAAGTGCTGTCTCTAAGTGCTGGAATTATAGGGGTGTTACCAGTTCCTTAAAAAGGAATTATTATCTGCTCACATCACATATACCTGTAGTGTAGTTTGCCTCCATTTGTCCAGTTGCTGCTGTAAACATGAGACCAAGGCAGCCTGAGGTGGCACACTTGCCTATCACTCTGCTGTAAGCAACTAGTTTTGTTGTTGAGGTGTAAGCTTGGGGATATGCTTTCTTACTTCCCTACTTTCTCATGTTAGTAATTCGTTTAGATGGTGTTCGTAGTGGTTTATCTGATAGACGTTTTGCTGCCATGGAACAACATTTTAGAATAACTTGTCTGCCAAAGAGCCGGGGAAATGAGTCATAGCAAGGTTTAATCTCAGTCAGATACCCAGTATGGTGGTTTGAATAAAAATGGACCCCATATACTCATATTTGAATGTTTATGGAGTGGCATTATCCCTGGCTTTGCAGGGATAGATGTGGCCTTGTTGGAGGAAGTGTGCCACTGTGGGTGGGCTTTGGGATTTCAAAAGCCTAAGCCAGTCCCAGTGGTTTTCTCTCTGCCAGCTGCTGGAGATCCAGATGTAGAACTCTCAGTTATTTCCCAGCATCATGTCTACTTGCATGTCCCCATGCATCTCACCATGACAATAATGGACCAAACCTTTGAAATTGTAAGCAAGCTCCAGTTAAATGTTTTCTTTAAGAATTGCAGTAAGGGGCCTGGAGAGATGGCTCAGGGGTTAAAAGCACTGGCTGCACTGGAGGGTACCAGATGCCAGGGAAGTAAGAGGCTTCCGGGACACAACCGAAATGCAAAACGCATAGCAAAGGGGAGATAGAACCTGTAGAGACTACCTCTAGTAGATAGGCACAGTCCCCAGTCAAAAGAAGAGGCCACCCACCCATCTCAAAGTTTTTAGCCCAGAAATGTTCCTGTCCAAAGGAAAGACAGGGACAAAAATGGAGCAGAGACTGAAGGAAAGACCATCCCGGGACCTCCCCACCTGGGGATCCATTCTGTCTACAGACAGCAAACCCAACACTGTTGCTGTTGCCAAGAGGTGCTTGCTGACAGGAACCTGGTATGGCTATTCCCTGGGAGGTTCTGCCAGCACCTGACCAATGCAGATGTGGATGCTTGCAACCAACCATCAGACTGAGCTCGGGGACCCCAGTGGGAGAGCTGGCAGAAGGACTTGGCTCCATGAAGGGGGAATGCAAGCCTATAGGAAAAACAGTGTCAGTTGGCCTGACCACCCAGTGCTCCCAGGGACTAGACCACCAACCAAGGAGTGTACAGGGAGGAATCCATGGCTCCAGATACATATGTAGCAGAGGATGGCCTTGTCTGACAGCAATGGGAGGGGAGGCCCTTGGACCTATAGAGGTTTGATGCCCCAGCAGAGCGGGATGCTAGAGTAGTGAGGTGGGAATGGGTAGGTGGGGGGAGAGTACCCTCATAGAGGCAAAAGGGAGGGGAGAGAGGGCAGATGGGATGGGAGGTTGTGGATGGGTAGCTGGGCAGGGAGATATCATTTGAGATGTAAACGACAGAAATGATTTAATAAAAATGAAAATATAAAAAATACTACTACTACTACTACTACTACTACTACTACTACTACTACTACTACTACTA
>JADRCH010000055.1:0-53640 GCA_019843965.1 Rhynchomys soricoides | reverse complement strand
TACTACTACTACTACTACTACTACTACTACTACTACTACTACTACTAATAACTGGCTGCAATTCCAGAGGACTCGGGTTCAATTCCCAGTACCCACACAGTAGCTCACAACTGTCTGTAACTCCTGTTCCAGGGAGATCTGACACCCTCACACAGACATACATGCAGTCAAAACACCAATGTACATAAAGTAAAAATAAATTATTAAGAAAAAAAATAATAATCTCCATGGTCATGGTGTCTCTTCACAGCAATACAAACTAAGACAACTAGCAAAAGAATCTCTGACTCACAAAGCATCAGGCTATAAAAGAGCAGGGAGGTTTTTTCTTGTGAGCTCTGAATGTGTTTGTTCAGGGTTCCTGAGCAGCCACAAGAGCAGCTCCAGGAAAGGGTATAGTGATGGGACCCTGGTAAAGTCCTTTTACCTCTGTCTTAGTTGCCCATCTGTAAAACGAAGATAATCATAAAACCTTCCTGAAGACTGCTAGCACATGCTTGGAAGAAACCTTCACCCTCCCTGGTCTGCACCTGGACTTTGGGATCCCAGACAGGATTTCAAGCTGTTTCTGAGGCTCAAGAAGAAGCTTATTTATTAGCTTTTCATTGCTGTGACCAAAATACCTAAGAGAAAAAACTTAGAGGTGGAAAGTTTATTTTAGCTTACAGTTTCAGCCCATTGAGAGCTATTCATATCATCTCAGACAGGAAGGAAAGCAAATTCCTAAAGAGGGTAGGGCAAGATATAGTTCCCATGGACATGCTGTGTCCTACCTCTTCCAGATAGGCATCACCTCCTAATTTTCAGTATCTCCCAATAATGGTGTCATACAAATCCATTAAAGGGCTAATCTATTGGTTAGGGACAGCCTCCTGATCCAGTCATCAGTGGAAATGCTGACATATCAGAGATCTACTCCACTAATCTCTTAAGCATTGTTATTCCAATCAAATTACCCATTATAGTTACATATGCCAGAACGAGGGACACACTGTCTTCTTGCTTGTTAGGTGTTGTAATAATGGGAGGCCAGACTCCTTTACATCACAGATGGGAAAACTGATACCCCAAAAGGCTGGCTGGTATGCTTAGGGCCACTCAGTCATTCTGGACTAGATGATGTGTTAAGCCTTTGCCTCCTCCACCAGTTTGCCACAGTGACTGATACTTAATCTTTTTCTCTTCTCCTTTTGCTTATTAGATGCTACTATACACTGAGCCCATCTGGGAAGAAAAGGATTTTGATAACTTGTATGGCTTTAAGTTTTGCTAGTTTTTATATAATCATATCTGTTGAGTTAGCCAGGTTGTTTCCATTGTAATTGATACAAATCTAACCCCTACTTAAGCCCCAAAGACAGTTTGTTGCCTCACATATCTGGAGAGCTGATGACTGACTTTTGCAAACAAGCGTAGGTTCATGTGTTCAACAGATGCCACCAGAAGTATCTCTCTATTGCATGGGCAATTTTTTCCTCAGCATGACTTTGGTTGCAGGCTGGCATCTCTATGTATGGTTTCTGATTTACAGTGTCACAACTCCAGTAAGAAAGGGCTTTATTTCTCAGTAGGCCTGATCAGTCCTTGAACTTAATTTCCTTTCTGGCTTGGGTTACTTCTGGGCCACAGAACATGGATTGATCAGTGCTGTCTGATGCCACAAATGGATACAAAGGAGGGACCACCACTGTGAAAGCACCACTGTGAAAACAACATAGTTCAGCATAAGGACACAATACCCAAAGGGAAATCAGTGTTGCCACCAAAAAGACCAGGAAGATGGGTGAGACAAGCTGAGTGTTCATCGTGCCACATAGCAGCTTAGTGGAGGGCCATGTCTAAGTTCTAATCCTACATCTGCCTTTTTATAGCTGTGACCCTTGAGCAAGAGTCTTAACTCTGTTTCAGTATCTGTGCCTATAAAATGAGGCAACTTTTCTTGCTCACAAGGCTATTACAAGAATTCAGTGAACTACCATATGACTAAAAGTGTTAGCAGCTCCTGGCATGTTAAATATCCACTATATATACATATATGTTAGATACCATTATAACTAAAACTACTAACAAATAACAAAACACAAACAGCAGTTGATTTCCAAAATACTTTCACTTTCTCTGTATTTCTGTAGAATAAAGCCCTTGGTTTTCTTGCCAGATGGCTCTCAGTGGAGCTAGATCAATTACTACTGTACCAGACAAAGAGGCTCTGGTGTAATCCAAGTGGAGTAATACTTTAAGGGCAAGACTGCTGGCCTAGCACACCCAGCAGTGGGAGGGCCTCCTGGGACAAGATGGGTTTCTCCAAGGATTCTATACCATCTCTATCATAGAATTGCTCACAAGCCACCTAATTCCTAATCCCTGCATTTTGCCATCTTCTGGGCCTTGTTTTCTCCACTTAAAGACTTCTGCCAGCGTCTCTGTCCTTCAGAGACTGGAGCTGCTTGGATTTCCCACCATACTCCCCCTACTTTCTGACATTAAGCAGTGCTTCCTTTTTTGTTACTCACCTCTGCTCAGAGTGGTTCAGGGAACTGAACTCCACAGAGACAAGTATTTTGCAAAGTCACAAAGGCCCTGTGTTCCTAAGGGAATGGTTTGCCTAATAACATAACTATGGCCATTTCCTTCTCTTTGCAGAGAATCAATTCCCACTGCCCCAGTGATGCAGGATTTAAGTGCAGGTGATGTAGCTGATTAGATGTGAGCAAAGTCTCAACTCTGGAACTTCTAGTGATTCTGGATGGGAGGAAGACTTCATAATGTCATTAGATGTGTGAGGCTAAGCTGAGGATATTAACTCCCAAGGTATAGTTGTAAAAAAAAAAAAAAAAGGCTTATTTACTCACCAGTCAGAACTAACTTGGGAGCAGGGCCCCAGAGGCTAAGTGCAAACTCCAGATTTTGGAGGCCAGCATTTAGCATTACAATAAACAGTAAAAGACAAAACCTCAACAGCAGTGACTTCTGAAACCTGGGAAGGCAGCAAGGTTCCTTCCATTTGGAATTCCTGTCCTCTCATCCAGTACTAGAAATGGGGAGCTGGGGGGACCAGGGAAGAATTCCTACTTCCTAGTTCTCTGGTGTTCAGCAGTTCACAAGGGCCCCAGAATGAGACTCTAACGGTGGGTGTTGCTGTCTTTCCACCTTCCAAGCTCACTGTAGCCACAGTTTGCTAAGCAAACTGAGAGATCTGAATTGTCAAACCCATTTCTGGGGTGGAGGGAGAGGGAGAGGAGGTAAGGAAGGGAGGGAAAGAGATTCATTATCTAGGTCATTTCTTCTGGGACTGCCTTTTTTCTTGGCCTCCTAAATCTGCATTTCTTTATCATAAGCTTGGGCCTATTTCTGCAGTCAGAAGAGACACCAGAGCAATAACCAGTGAAAAGTTTGATTGGTCAGATGTAGGACCCATGAAAGGCAGCCTGGTTTCTGGTTGAGCTAGGTTGGAAACCCTGGTGACCCAGCAGGGATAACCCTGCAAGGGACAGTAGGCATTTTGCCACACCCCTGGGCACCAGGCTCCTGACAGGAGGCCAAGGCCGCAGCCCTCCATAAATTTGTGGCCATCAGTCATGTAAGGGCAACGCCCCATGCCCCTCCACACGTAGAGGACATGACCACAGGTCACATAGCCTCAAGACAGAGCTCCATTTTAATGAGGAATCTAAAGGCCTGGAGACTTAGCAAATAAACTCCCCTTCCCAGACATTCCTTCCTGCAAAAGGTATTTAACCTCAGGCCCACCCTGAGAAGTGGGGTAATGGTTTTACTCATTGCCACTCTCTGCCATGACAATAAAAACCTTAAAACCATGGACTGCCTCTTTTCATTGGGATCTGCTGTGGAGAGCAATGGAACAGGCCTTCCTCTAAAGAGCTGGCTGCCTAGTCTCCTGCAGAAGGCCTCCACCAAGCCAAGCTGCCTGCTGACAAGCTAAGGACTTTCTCCTCCCTGTGAGACCCAGCCAGAGCTCTCTCCTCTTTTCTCCTTTGGCCCCAGGCTAGATCCAGCCCTCGGGCCCCCACTCCATTCTCTGCTCTTCCATGGCATCCAGCAGCATCTGGGTGTCCAAGAGACTGAGAACCATATGGCCCCAGCCTCCTTGCAGGCCTGGAGACCCCTGAGATAGCTCCAGCATTCATCAGGGACCTCAGACTGTGTCCCCCAGCCCCAGAGTGGTGTCCAGCGGCTTCCCATAGCTCAACACTCTCCTGGACCAGTGTGGGGCAAGCATAGTCATACTTCCCGAGTCCTGCCTCCCCTAGTGGCCCGAGCCCTGGGGCAGATGCGGGACACCCTCAACCCAACAGTCAGAAGCCCAGGATTAACTTCTGGATGATGGAGAAATGTGGGACTAACAAGTCATTGCAGTCAAATCTTTGATGGAGGCCTGGTGGCTGGAAACCCCCATTCAAGCATGGAATGAGTTTACAGAGGACTATGTTAAGAGACCAGACTGGGGGATGTTCACTGAATGCTACTGGCGCCAACACAGACACGCAGTGTTTTCACTGCATCCTAGCTTATACAAAGCAAGCTTTCTAGAGTAGAGATTCTTTGGAGAAACCAGCATATGCAGAATGGATACCTAAGAAGCTACCAATGAAATGGCACTTGAAGAACCTATACGTAAAAAGATGCTTGGAGGACAAACAGAAGTTGGAGACGTTTTGGAGATATTTCAGAGATTAAAATGCTGTAAGAAAGAAGACCAAGAAGATCCAAGATAGGCTTGAAAAATGTCTAGATACATCTTGAGAGGAATACTAGTTAGCTTTAACTGTCAATTTGGCACAGATCAAAGTTATCCGAGAAGAGAGCCTCAGTTGAGGAACTGCCTAGATCCTCATGAGGATTGCCAGAATCCACATGGCTACTCACAAATTGCATGTGTATGGGGGCTTGTCTTGGTTGATAATTGATGGAGAGCCAAGCCCAGTGTGGGCAGCACCATTCACTATGTAGTTGGTCCTAAACTGTATAAGGCTTGTTATAGGTGGTATATGCCTTTAATCACAGGACTCAGGAGGCACAGGCAGGTATATCTGTGAGTTTGAGGTCAGCTTAGTCTACATAAAGAATTTCTCTAGGTCAGGCAGAGTAACATAGTGAGACCTTGCTCACTGAGCTTTTTATCTATTAGTCTATGAGTAAGCTACTAGCAAGCATCCTCCTCCATGGTTCCTCAGATACTTCTTGACTGTGAAGTGAGTTCCTTGATAATAGGTAAGGATGTATGGAAAGGGAGCAGGTCTACCTTTCCCCCTTGAGTTCCTGCCTTGACTTGCCTAACAATGGGCTGTGATCTGGGTTGTTTTTGTTTTGTTCTTTGTAAAGATTTATTTTTTAAATTATGTGTGTATGTGTGTATCTGTATAGATTTGCACACAAGGTTAAGTGCTGGAGAAGCCCAGAGGAGTATATCACATCTTCTGGAACTGGATATTTCTGCAGTCATAGGAGAAGAGACACAAGAGCAATAACTGGAGAAATAGGCAGAAATATAGCTGGTTGTGATCCACCTGGTCTAGGTGTTGGGAACAAAACTTGGATCCTCTGGACGGGCAGCAAATGTTAACTGCTGAGCCATCTCTCCAGCCCCATGTTCTGGGGTTATAAGCTAAAATAAACCTTTCCTCCCCTAAGTTGCTTTTGGTCAGAGTATTTTATCATAACCACAGAAAGGGAACTACAACAGGAGGAGAGTCTGAAGACTGCTCTAAAAAGCAGCTTGGGGGTGGTTAAAAAAAGGCTGGTGAGGTGGTTCTGTAGGCAAAGATGCCTGGTAATCAGAGTTCAGTCTCTGAACACAATGGAAGGAGAAAACTGACTCCTAACAGTTGTCTCCTTAGTTACACACACACACACACACACACACACACACACACACACACGATGGTGCTAGATGGTGGCTCATGGTTAAAAGCATATATTACTCCTCTTTTTGAGGATCTAGGTATAATTACCAGCATTCACATGGCTACTCACAAGTTTGTGAGGGATCCAGCACCCTCTTCTGGTCTCTGCAAGCACCAGACACAAAAGTGGTGTGCAGACATAGATACAAGCAAAAAATAAAAAAATAAATAAACCTTTAAGCACAGGACCTGCACAGGTTCAAACCAGACAGAATCCCCACTGAGAAGGGGTGATAGACAAAGTCCCATATCTAACCAAGATGGCTATTTGTAATCAATGCCTGCTGGAAAAGGGAAAATCAATTCTTCAATGGAGTGTCATTGGGTATATCAACCACATTCCATGGCAGACCCCATGCCTAGGAGTAGTTGGCCAACATAAAACTATTTATTTTGGTGGACCTCTTCCTATGTTTTTGTGTTTTGATACATAAAATATTTTATGTTTTGTTTGTTTTTCATTTTCCTTTTTTTTTTTTTTTTTAAAGAGTGGGAAGGGAGATGGGGAGGAAATCAATATATCATAAGAAAAATTTTAAATTAAAAACTAGAAAAAAGTGGTCTTGAAAATAAGTGTGGAAAATGGCTTTGAAAAATTAGAATTTGAAAGCAAAGGCTCTGAGTAAGTATTTGATGAAAAAGACTTGGAAGACAAAGAAATGTTTGGAAAACATCTGATGACAGCAAAAATGATGAAAAGGAATCTGGAGCTGGCAAGATGGCTCAGCCAAGCCTGGTGACCTGAATTTGGCATCTGGAACATGATAGAAGGAGAGAACCAATTTCTGCAGGTTGTCCCTTGACTTACGTATCAAGTTAAGGTTTTATTTTTTTGCTGTGACAAAACACCATGACCGAAGCAACTAATAAAAGAAAGCATTTAATTGGGCTTATGGTTTTAGAGAGTTAGAGTCCATGATGGCAGAGCAGAGGTAGGAACAACTGAGAGGTCACGTCTTCATCCAAAAGCAGGAGGCAAAGAGGCACACTGTGGATGACACTAATCTTTTGAAACCACAAGACCTGCCACTAATGACACTGCATCCAATGAAGCCACACTTCCTAATCTTTCTCAAACAGTTCTACCAGCTGGGGACCAAACAGTCAAACATATAAGCCTAAGGGGCCATCTCATTCAAATCACCACAACTTAACACACACACACACACTGTGGCATGTTTGTGCATGCATATATTAAACATTTTAATAAGTGAATAAGGGTCTGGAGATGCTACTGAAGAGGAGGAAAGGTTTATAAAGTAGAATGGAATATAAAGAAACTACAGATAGAAATCATTTGAAGATGACAATTCTAACAGGAAACTGAGTGCAACATGTTCAGAAAACCATACTACAAAGATTTGCTACAAAGTAGCAAGAGAGATTTTAGAGAAACATTAAAGAGCTGAAAAATGAGTGAATGACCAGACAGAAGTAATACAGTGCAACAAGCTGATTTTTGAAATATCTGATCTACTTGTAATGAAACTGAAGACACTCATTGGTGGGCACTGTTAAATACATCTCAGGACACAGCACCGCCTTCTCTTTGCACATGCGTTAGGTCTCTCACTGTGTTGCTTGTCAGCTGTACTCAGAGCACAAAATGTTACTCTTGGAAGTACCAAGGGGGCGTGCACTGGATGGGCTCTTCCTTCCAGATGCTCTTCAGCCGCTGGGCCCATGATGCCAGCATCACTTTTCTTTCTTCTTCTGATGAAACATCAAGACCAAAACTGATCTGCGGGGCAAGGACTTTAAATCCACAGAAGTGCAATGTGCCATGCTGAAGCCAGAAAGAAAAGAAATGATCATAACCACATCTTTATGTACATTCAGTTAAACTAGTAAAAGGGGAAAGTGATGTGAATAAGCTTTTAAAAAATTACCAATCAATGCTACAAAGTAATTGATAACAACCCACTTCTGGATAGCTGCAGGACAGGGTACTTCATTAGCAGAAGAACCTGGAAGCTGGAATTATTAGACAGATCTTTACTAATGAATCCACCACTAAACACAGTTTTTATGGATTTGGCAAATTATGTTATTTTTCCAAATATGCCATTTGCCAAATATATATTTGTCAAAACATGTTATTATATATTCAGTGCTAAGTACAGAAAAGTTATTTTAGCTATGATGTGCTGCTGTAGAAACCTGTTGACCATACTTGTTAAATCAAAACAAATTTTAAGCAGTATTTGTTGTAGCCCACGTATGTAAAATAATAACAAACTAGTAATAGACATTTTTAATGTAAGGATCTATCTAGGCCATTAGGAAATATAAAGTACAAGTAACCTTTTCTTCTACTGTATGTTGTTATAAACTGGGGTAAAGTACATACATATTTTAAAAACAGATTTAAGATTAGTCAAGGATGTGTGAGAATGGCTGCCTTCAGAGAGGGAAGCTCACAGATTGTAATTGCCCTTAATGGAGCACCAGTAATCCACTAACTGGAATCATCTTTCAAAACAAGCCTGGTTTCTCCCTAGAAATATCACACTTGGTCTTTTGCACTATGCTTTTTAAAACTCACACGCTCATCTAAGCCTTCCCTATCAGGTGGAGTTAGAGGACAAAAAGCCCACATATATGTTTTTATATTACTTTTTCTCAGATGAAATGATTTATTGGAAATCAGCTCTTAAAAATCCATTATTGGGGGCTGAAGAAATGGTTCAGCTGTTAAGAGTACTCAGTGGGTATGACAGCATTGGATCGGTAATCCCAGTATATGTGGGGAAGGGCAAAGGCAGGCAGATCCCAGGACTCACTAGCCATCCAGTCAAGCCAAAGCAGCAAGCATCATGGTCAAAGAGAGATGTAATCTCAAAAAATAAAGTGGAAAGTCATGAAGGAATTTACTTGAAACTGACCTCCAGCATTTACACATGCATGCACAGGCAAGTGTATCCACACATACGTATACACTTCCATAACACAAACATGAGCGGAAACAACAGAGGCAAGGAATGAACTTAAATATATACTATCTATATAAAGAAAACTCTTCTTGTTTTGAAAAGACACAATAGGATAATTTCACTAACAAAGAGCTGGCAAATCAGTTAAAAATGCCAATAGAAATGAGTAAGGAATATGAACCTAGAAAGAAAAGAGACAAATCTCAATTTTTGTTATTTTGAGACAATTACTCCTGTATCTCAGACAGGCCTCAAACTTTGTGTAGCTGAGGATGACTCTGAACTTCTGATCCTCCTGCCTCCACCTCCCAGGTGGTGATTATGGGCATGCACTACCATAACTAGCTTAGAGGGAGCTGGAGCTCAAACCAAAGGCTTTGTGTACACTCAGCACTTGCTCCACCACAGACTCATACCTGCAGCTTCTGTCCACACTGTCTACTTTCACAAAAGCAATCTCTCCAACTATTAAGTACAAGCTTTCCTCACAACTGGAGCACATCCATTTAGGTTTCAAGGTCTCCTAAGAATCTTTTCTCTAAAGTCTGCTTCTTGTTCTCTGTCTCTCCCCAGAGAGTTCCATGCACATGGGCATCTTAGCCTGCTGGAACTCACTCTGTCATCACCTTTCCCTTCTGTAGAGGACTATTCTTCAGCCACACATCTGTCCAGGTTGTTCATAGCCTCAGGTGAAGCTCTCCATATCACAGTGTCTGTGGTTCCTCTCACCAAGGCTAAGGGCTGGTGCTAGCTTCATAGATCATTGTAAGTCTGGAGAGGGCTCTCCAGGCTTTGCTGTTGCTTATCACTCATACCCACACACCTGGTCCCACCTCAAGGCCATCACAATCCCCAGAAAACAGACAGCAGGCTAACTAGGTTTGCCTTAATTTTGGGTCAAGCATTATCAAAAGTTGTATGTTTTCTTTCCTAGCCAGCCTTTAAACTGCTACCAATTTAAAAAATAAAATGATGAAATGTTATTTTCTCTATCTAGTTGGGAGTCAAAATGATATGGAGTGTTAAGCTTACATGGCATATGTGTATGTATTCGTGTAGGGTGCGGGGTGTGGGGTTGTCCAAATGAGCCAGCAAAGTAGAGAAGGTTCACATGGCATGTTTACCTGAAGTGGCCACAGGAAGTACCGGAAATCTCCATTGACCCCAGCTTTTGTGTACATCTCTGCTGTACCTCCCGTGGTTAAGGAAAGGAGGGCCAATTTACCCTACAGGTAGGGGAGAAAGTAAATGCATCATGTGACTGCAAGAAGAGGAAACTGTACTCCTGTTATGTAGTACAGAGATTCACGATGGCCAGAAGGGAGTCTGAGATCAAGTTCTTTCCAGGGTAGACAGATATAATCCTCCCATGTCCCATGGACCCATCTAAAGATGACGACTAATGCCCTAACAGGGATGGGAACAAAGCAGGCAGTAAAGGGACAAGTGAACACCAAACTTCTAACATGCAGGGCTTCTAGAGGGAACTAGGTTTCAGAGAAACCATGAGAACTGAGATACTGACCACAGGGCTAATGGAAAGGTGATGGGGCTTACACAGGATGACTGTGAAATGAAGGTCAGCATCTTGGTAACCTGATTCATTTTGATCATATTTAATTTCTGAAATTTTTAGATTTTAAAGCCATTGCTTAGCAGAACATTCTCTCAATAAAATACAGATATGCATGGTACCTACCAGGTTTCACACCCCGTCTCCTACAATATAGGAACTGTGTAATTACCAGCTCCCCAGGGTAGGCATATGAACCTAAGGGTGCCAACTGGTATACCAGCCAGCCTATCACAGAGTTGGTACCCTGGCACTGGGGCTGATAATCATACTGTCCATGTCATTCACCCTTGCTCAGTACCCAGCCCATACTTTCTTTGCCTTGTGTGTAGATTAGTGTGGATGTTTATCCCCCCACTAACGAAAAGCTCTGTGAATTAAAATAGGATGTACTTGTCATCCATAAAGTGTGTTGTGCATAATTAACTGCTCAATGAATATTTACTTATCTAATGCAAAAATTAGAACTAGAAATATAAGTTCATAGAGGCCCTTACCTTCCTTCCACTGGACAGATCTGTAGTGATCCTATCTCCAGAGCACATACCTTGAGAAAACCAGAGTCATAAAAGCCTGGGACATCGAAGGCAAACCCTTGGCACAGCACCCTATCCATCCAACCTTTTAGAATTGCTGGAACGCTGAACCAGTATAGTGGAAACTGGAGATGGAACAAGCAGAGACAAATTATGCCCTGTCTCAGGATTCATACTTTAGTTCCACTGAGTCTCCTCCAAGGACACTCAGTAAGCAAAAGCAGCCTACAGGACCAGCCTAGTGGGAACACAACATGGGCACAATGGGGAGAGGGGTAGAGCTGACTTTGGTACTGAGGAAGTGTGCTGGATAGCTTTATGTCAGTTTGACACAGGCTAAAGACATCTGAGAGGAGGGAACCCAATCAAGAAAACGCTTCCATAAGATCAGGCTGTAGGCAAGTCTGTAGGGCATTTTCTTAATTAGTGATCAAAGTGGGGAGAGCTCTGACCATTGTGGGTGGTGCCATCCCTGGGCTGACGGTTCTGAGTTCTATAAGAAAGCAGGCTGAGCAAGCCATGTGGAGCAAGCCAGTTAGCAGCACTCCTCTGTGGCCTCTGCATTAGCTCCTGCCTCTAGATTCTCTCCCTGTTTGAGTTCCTGTCCTGACTTCTTCAGTGATAGACTATGGATGTGGAAGTAGAAACCAAATACACCCCCCACCCCCTTACCCTTTCAACTTGCTTTTGGTCATGGTGTTTCATCACAGCAATAGTAACCCAAACTAAGATAGGAAGTTAAAACAGAGACTTTGGGTTAGTGAAGTCCTTGCATAATGGAAATCTGGGGAATGCAGAGCTCTCCAGAAATACTGTCATGGCTATTCTTGTCCAAAGGACTCAGGTTAAGCAGAGCCCTTATATATTGAGCCACCCTTCCTTTGGAGTTTGACTTGGATTTTAGTCAACGTAACAACACTTTAGAAGACATGCTTATATGACTACCCAGATTGTTATAGGTGCATGTTAATTGCACCCTGTCCAGTTCTGGCAGGAGTGGCCATATTGAGTTAGCACTCCTGGAAGTCAATCTGTTGTTCTAGTTCCTTATGTAGCAGCTTCTTGAGAATATATACACCAATCTATGTAAGAGTGAGTATGTGCGTGTGCGTGTGCGTGTGTGTGTGTGTGTGTGTGTGTACATTGATAAGTATGTAGCACCTAGTCAGAGAATGGAAACATGGTTGTCCTGTTAATGGTCAGGGCATGTAATACAAGAGTTGACCCAAATTGCCTTGATAAGCAATTGTGCATAGAAATCTGGTTCCAGCTAGCTGGCATGTCTGCGACAGTGACTTTGGGAGGATGAAAGCAGCAATACTGGCACAATTCAGGTACTTCTGGGACCACTGGGCTATGTGCACATTCTTTATTCATACTGACTTATGGAGTCAGGGTTTTGAATAACATTAGCTATAAGGACCTCTTTACTGAAGTGGGTAAGTGTTCTAAGTAGAGTTATAACTAGGAAAGGTATTTAAAGTAACTGTGTACATGTCCTAAAAAATAATGGTTCCAAACACAAAGTTCAAGTGTTTATTCATAGGAGATTCTACTCATCTGAGAAAAAACCCAAACAAACCTGAAATATCACTAGATCAGCTTCTTGCACCTTTCTCTGCTCTTCAAGTATGTCACTGGTCAGAGCTTTCTTCTTGTAGGCTTCATAGGTTTCTATCCCATATCTGAAGACTTCAGGATTGGAGAGGGCACCTAGCAAAGAAAAGGTCAAGTTTTCATTTATAGATGAGTATCCCCAGCTTGCCCCCAACTGCCAAAAACTGCTATGTGGTCTGAGCTCACCAAAGCCTTAGGAGTTTTCTGTGACTGAATAGAAGCTCAGCCTTGAGATCAGGCTGACAAAGAAGGCTGGGAGGACCACACTGGTAAGAATGCTTCCTATCTTCCAGGACAACCATGAGATCACTGAAATTCCTGACTTAGTAGAAAGGAAGCCAAGACTTGTGAGAAGGTAGGTACTTAGTGCTCTGTGAGTCCCAGGTAGCAGAAGGCCTTGCAGGTATGCTGGCCTAAGACTGACCCCCAATATATGGCATCAAGACTAGAATGTGCAAACTCAAGGCCTCTGAGAAGAATCTCATTGGAAAGTGAGTCAGTCCTTTTCATAACTGAAAAAATTGAGCATTTTTTTGCACTCTACTTTTTTGTGCTTTACAGGGACCCCTAGAGTGGACTTACATTAGGGGGAAAGCTGGGATGTTCTGGAGAAGTTATCAGATGTGGTATGGCTACCACATTTCATTCAGCCCAAGACTACTTAGGTCCTTTGCACTTAGAGTATTCCTTCAGTATCCAAGGGAACTGGGTCTGACACTTTCTTCAGTTTCTATTTTCCTAGTCCCTGTTCTGCTGTTTATTAAAAGAAAATAGTACTGGCCTTGAGCTTGCGGATCAAACATTCACCTATTACAATATATCCCCAGCCTGAACTATTTTAAAAATGATGTATTTAAAAATGGGAGAGAGATGGAGAGAAGGCTCAGTGGTTGAGAGTACTTGGTATTCTTGAAGATCAAGGTTTGGTCAGTACCCATATAAGATAGGTCATAATGTGCTGTAATTGCAGGAGTTCTGATACCTTATCCCTGCCTTCTCAGACACCTGCATGCCTGTGGTGTACATGGAGGCAAGCAAGCAAACACATAAATGTAAAAAGAAAGAAATATTGGGATGAATATTAAAGACTGAACCTGGAGGTATAGTCTACATAACTCCATGTGCATAGACAATGAGTACCTTTTTACCTGTATCAAAGGAAGAGATGAAAATTTAAAAATGAGGTGAAATTATTTGCAGATAAGTTGTTCACATGTCTGGAGAGCCCTCATAAAATCAATTAAAGCATTACTAAAAGTATGAAAGTTAGGGTTGGTTGGGTACACACCTATCAAAATCCATAGGATAAGACATTTCAATAAAGGAAGGTTACTGATTTGTTCGGGTTAATTATATATCCAGCCACTTTGCTGAAGTTGTTTATCAGCTGTAGAAGTTCTCTGGTAGAATTTTTGGGTTCACTTATGTATACTATCCTATCAAATGCAAATAGTGATACCTTGACTTGTTCTTTGCCAATTTGTATCCCCTTGATCTCCTTTTGTCGTCTTATTGTTCTAGCTAGAACTTTGAGTACTGTATTGAATAGATGCGGGGAGAGTGGGCAGCCTTTTGTTGTCCCTGATTTTAATGGGATTGCTTCAAGTATCTCTCCATTTATTTTGATATTGGCTGTTGGTTTGCTGTATGTTGCTTTTATTATATTTAGGTATGTGCCTTGAATTCCTGATCTTTCCAAGACTTTTAACATGAAGGGGTGTTGTCAAAGGCCTTTTCAGCATCTGAGATGATCATACGATTTTTTCTTTGAGTTTGTTTATATAGTGGATTATGTTAATGGATTTTGCATATTGAACCAAACTTGCATCCCTGGGATGAAGCCTGCGTGATCATGGTGAATGATGATTTTGATGTGTTCTTGGATCCTGTTTGCTAGAATTTTATTGAGTATTTTTGCATCAACAGTAATAAGCAAAACTGGTCTAAAGTTCTTTTTCTTTGTTGGGTCTTTGTGTGGTTTAGGTATCAGAATAATTGTTGCTTCATAGAATGAATTAGGTAGTGTTCTTTCTGTTTCTATTTTATGGAATAGTTTGAGAAGTGTTGGTATTAGCTCTTCTTTGAAGGTCTGGTACAATTCCACACTAAAGCCATCTGGCCTTGGGCTTTTTATGGTTGGGAGGTTTTTAGTGACTTCTACTTCCGTAGGGGATATGGGACTGTTTAGATAGTTTACCTGATCTTGATTTAACTTTGGTACATGGTATCTATTTAGAAAATCACCCATTTCATCTAGATTTTCCAGTTTTGTTGAGTATAGGCTTTTGTAGTAGGATCTGATGATTTTTTTAATTTCCTCAGTATCTTTTGTTATGCCTCCCTTTTCATTTCTGATTTTGTTAATTTGGGTACTATTTCTGTACCCTTTTTAGTTTTGCTAAGGGCTTATCTATCTTACTGATTTTCTCATGGTTTTGTTGATTCTTTGTATCATTTTCATTGTTTCTTTTTGGTTGATTGTCCACCCTGAGTTTGACTATTTCCTCTCATCAACTCCTCTTGGGTTTGTTTGCTTCTTTTTGTAACCTTCTTTTATACAAATGATAAAAGGCTGAGAAAGAAAATAGAAAAACAAAAACCTTCACAATAGTCACAAATAATATAAAATATCTTGGGGTAACTCTAACCAAACAAATGAAAGATCTGTAGTACAAGAACAAGTCTTTCAAGAAAGAAATCAAAGAAGCCTTCAGAAAATGAAAATGCTCATGGATTGGTAGGATTAACGTAGAAAAAATGGCCATCCTACCAAAAGCAATCTACAGATTCAGTGCAATCCCCATCAAAATTCCATCACAATTCTTCACAGACATGGAAAGATCAATTCTTAATTTCATATGGAGAAACAAAAAATCCAGGATAGTGAAAACAATTCTTAACAATAGAAGGACTTCTGGGGGAATCAGCATCTCTGACCTCAAGCTGTACTACAGAGCAGTAGTGATAAAAACTGCATGGTATTGGTACAGTGACGGGCAGGTTGATCAATGGAATAGAATTGAAGATGCAGAAATAAACCCACACATCTATAGTCACTTGATCTTTGACAAAGAAGCCAAAAATATACAATGGAAAAAAGAAAGCATCTTCAATAAATGGTGCTGGTATAACTGGCTGTCTGTATGTAGAAAAATGAAAATAGACCCATATTTGTCACCTTACACAAAGCTCAAGTCCAAGTGGATCAAGGACCTCAAAATAAAACCAGATACACTGAATTTAATAGAAGAGAAACTGGCAAAGATCTTCAAACTCATTGGCACAGGGGGAGATTTCCCAAACAGAGCTCTAGTGGCTCATGGCTCTAAGATCAACAATTGATAAATAGGACCTCATGAAACTGAAAAGCTTCTGTAAGGCAAAGAACATAGTCAATAAGACAAATTGGCAACCTATAGATTGCGGGGAAAAACTTCACTAATCTCACATCCAATAAAGGGCTAATAACCAAAATATATAGAGAACTCAAGAAGCTAACCTCCAAAAAAACAAACAACCCAATCAAAAAAATTGGGAATAGAACTAAACAGAGAATTCACAGCAGAAGAATCTCGGTTGGCAGAGAAGCACTTAAAGAAATGTTCAAAGTCCTTAGTTATCAGGGAAATGTAAATCAAAACGACCCTGAGCTTCTACCTTATTACAATCAGAATGGCTAGGATCAAAATCTCAGGGGACAGCACATGCTGGCGAAGATGTAGAGAAAGAGGAACACTCCTTCATTGCTTGTGGGATTGCAAACTGGCATAACCACTCTGGAAATCAATCTAGAGGTTCCTCAGAAAATTGGAAATAGGCCTACCTGAAGACCCAGCTATACCACTCTTGGACATATACCCAAAAGATGCCCCACTATACCACAGGGGCACATGCTCCACTATGCTCATAGCGGCATTATCTGTGGTAGCCAGAAGCTGGAAACAACACAGATATCCCACAACAGAAGAGTGGATACAGAAAATGTGGTTCATTTACATAATAGAATGCTATGCAGCTATTAAGAATGAGGACATCATGAGTTTTGCAGGCAAATGGATGGAACTAGAAATTATCATCCTGAGTGAGGTAACTCAGACCCAAAAGGACATGCATGGTATATACTCACTGATAAGTGGATATTAGCCAAAAACGTACAGAATAACTAGGATACAATCCACATAACTCAAGAAGGTTAACAAGCAGAAGGGCCCAAGGGAGGATGCTTCAATCCCATTTGGGAGGGAGAAGAAAACAATCACAGGAGGCAGGTGGAGGGAAGGAAGGATCTTGGTGGAAGAGGGAAGAAGAAGGGGAAAAGGGGAATATGATCAGGTATTGGGAGGAGGAATCAGGAGTGAAGCCCTGAGGGCCAGTAGAATAAGTATGGAAATATGCAACCTGGGGAGGTGTGGTAGGTGTGTGTCTGGGACCCTCTAGAATGTACCACAGACCTGGGAGGTGAGAGACTCTCAGGACTCAAAGGGAGGGACCTTAGATGAAATGGCCAATGGTGGGGAGAGGGAACTTGTAGAGTCCACCTCCAGTGGAAAGACAGGGCATCAAGTGGAGGGATAGGGTTGCCATCCCACAGTCAAAAACTCTGACCCATAATTGTTCCTTTCTAAAGAACTGCAGGAACAAAATGGAGAAGAGCCTGAGGGAAAGGAGGACCAGTGAACAGCCAAAGTTGGGATCCATCCAAGTCCAGACACTATTATTGATGCTATGGTATGCTTACAGACAGGAGCCTAGCATGGCTATCCTCTGAGAGGTCCAACAAGAAGATGATTGAGACAGATGTAGATACTTACAGCCAACCATTGGTCTGAGGTCAGGGACCCCTGTGGTTGAATTAGAGAAAGGCTGGAAAAAGCTGAGGAGGGGGGTGTCTTAGTCAGGGTTTCTATTCCTGCACAAACATCACGACCAAGAAGCAAGTTGGGGAGGAAAGGGTTTATTCAGCTTACATTTCCACACTGTTGTTCATCACTAATGGAAGTCAGGACTGGAACTCATGCAGGTCAGGAAGCAGGAGCTGATACAGAGGCCATGGAGGGATGCTTCTTACTGGCTTGCTTCTCCTGGCTTGCTCAGCCGGCTTTCTTATAGAGCCCAAGACTACCAGCCCACAGATGGTACCACCTACAAGGGGCCCTCCCCCCTTGATCACAATTGAGAAAATGCCTTACTGCTGGATCTCATGGAGGCATTTTCTCAACTGAAACTCCTTTCTCTGTGATAACTCCAGCTTGTGTCAAGTTGACACAAAACCAGCCAGTACAGGTGGCAACCCTATAGGAAGACCAGCAGTCTCAACTAATTCAGACCCCTGAGATCTCTCAGACACTGAGGCACCAACCAGGCAGCATACATGTGCTGGTCTGGAGTCCCAGACACATATATAGCAGAGGACTGCCTGGTCTGGCCTCAGTGGGAGAAGATGTGCTTAACCTTTGAGAGACTTGAAGCCCCAGGGAGTGGGGAGTCCTGGTGTGGGGGCACCCTCTTGGAAATGGGGGGGAGGAGGAATGGAATAAGGAACTGTGGGAGAGTGGGCCAGGAAGGGGGCAACGACTGGACTGTAAAAAAAAAGGTAATAAAAAAAGTGATACGAGAACCTACTATCATAGAAGCTTCCTAAAATATATACATATAAATATGTAAAAATTATTTAAATGGACTTGCACCATAATGTGGTAACAGGACTAAATAAATAAATAAATAAATAAATAACTTTTTAAAAAAAGACATCTCAATAAACCCGAGGAAGGAAGGTGGAAGGTAAAGGAGGGAGGTAGGGAATGCAGAACAAATGAAAGATCATATCATTCTCTTGAAGAGCAAGAAGCAGCATTACAGAATTCTTCCTGAGTTCACAAAAATATCACTGGTTTTCATTTTTAATCTGCAATGCTCACTTTATGGAAAACTAAATTAAAAACAATTATAAAAACTAGGAAGTGACAGTGACCTAGTTTGATCAGACATTAAATTCTATCTATCTATCTATCTATCTATCTATCTAGATATAGGTGTAGATATAGATAGATATTATTCTGTGTGCTGATTCTCAGGAAACACTTCCTGGAAGATTTTACCTCAGTGAATCTAGTTTCTTCTTAATTACTGATTTCTCAGCTCTAGCTATCCAGCATCTATACCAGTGTGGTGGTTTGAAATAGATTGGCCCCCATAGGCTCATATATTTAAATACTTAGTCATCAATTGGTAGACTGGGAAAGATTAAGAGGTGTAAAGGGTTTGCAACCCTACAGGAAGAACAACGATATCAACCAACCAAATCCCTGGAGCTCCCAGGGACTAAACCACCAACCAAAGAGTTCATATGGAGGGACCCATGGCTCCAGCTGCTTATGTAGCAGAGGATTGCCTTATTTGATCAATGGGAGGGGAGGCCTTTGGTCCTGTGGAAGCTTGATACCCCAGCATAGGAGAATGCTAGAGCAGTGAGGCAGGAGTGGGTGGTTGTGTGTGGGAGCTCCCTCTCCCTCATAGAAGTGGGGGGGGGGGGAAGAGGAATGGGATAGGGAATTTTCAGAGGGGAAACAGGGAAGGGAGATAACATTTGAAATGTAAATAAATAACCAATAAAAAAGGAAATATTTAAAAGAAATGGTCAAATGTAAAGAATAAACAGGAAACCATAAAATGTGAAAAGAAAAAAGATTAAGAGATGTAGCCTTGTGGAGGAAGCATGTCACTGGGAGTGGGCTTTGAGGTTTCAAAAGTCCCTACCAGATCCAGTGTCTCACTTCCTGCCTGCAGATTAGGATGTAGCTCTGAGGTACTTTTTAAGTACCATGCCTGCCTGCATGGCATTATGCTCCCTGCCATGATCTAACCTTCTGAAACTGTAAGCAAGACCCCAACTAAATGCTTTCTTTTTAAAAGACTTGCTTTGGTCATAGTGCCTCTACACAGCAATAGAACAGTGAAATAAAACACACCCAGAAAAATAAATATTTCACTTCAGTGGTGCTGGTCATTTGTTAATCACACTTGACTCTTCAGCCCCAGCTGACTAGAACCACAGAACCTTAATTCTAAATAGTAAATATGTAGTGGCCTCTATAGTCTTTAAGTGACTCTCAAACTTCCCTTTTGAACTTCACAAGTCAGGCCTCTATCATTTGCATTTCTCTTAACATTCTTTTCTTCCAAGCTCCCACAGAACACTTCCACCAAGCTTTTTTCACTCAGACACTCAATGGCTTTTTTCACCTAAAGTTCCAAAGTTCTTCTACAGTCCTCCCCAAACCAACATGTTTAGGTCTGTCCCAGCAATATCCCATTCCTGACACCAAATTCTGTCTTAGTTAGGGTAACTATTGCTGTGATGAAACACCATGACCAAAGCAACTTGGGGAGGAAAGGGTTAAAAGGCTTATACTTCCACTTCACTATTCATCATTGGAGGAAGTCAGGACAGGAACTCAAACAGGGTGGGAATCTGGAGGCAGGAGCTGAAGCAGAGGCCATGGAGGGGTGCTGTTTACTGGCTTGTTCCGTCTGGCTTGCTCAGCTCAGCTTTTTTACAGAACCCAGGACCACCAGCTCAGGGTTGGCCCAACCCACAGTGGTCTGAACCCTCCTTTTAATCACTAAATTAAGAAAATGCCCTACAGGTTTGCCCATTGTCTGATCTTATGGAGGCACTTTCTTAATCTACATTCCCTCCTCTTCCATGACTCTAGTTTGTGTCAAATTGCCATAAAACTAGCCAGCAGACAGTAGGAAAATTTTCTTAAGGGCATTTCAGAAGATCCCATCCATAGCAGCTTACATGTATGAAAGAGAAAACTTACTTGAATATTTTTCCCTTGAGAAGACTATGCCTGTGGGCAACCTGATTATAATGGAAAGCCTAGGAAGTTGTTTCCCCAGAATTAGTTTCGTTGTGCTCAGGTTCACAGGTATTTAGAATCCAGTGCAGCAGTGATGCAAATGGATCCAGTCACTGACCTAGAACTGCAAGCCTAAATAAATCTATCCTCAAGGTGTTGATGTTGGGTGTGCTGTGAGAGGTGAGGAAGAAACAGTTAGAAATTGCTGATGTTTAAAAAATTATAAAATACAGAAAGTTTTAAGGCAGATAATTTACAGCTGGACTCACCAGTGATATCGTTTCTTGTGGCCCTTGGCTCAAAGTTCATGGTATATAAATCAGAAACAGTGACTGTGCATCCCTGCTTGCTCAGTTCTTCAACAGCCACTTTCTTCAGGGACCCATTGAAGGACTTGGGTTCTTGGTGTGCATAGACAATGAGCACTTTCTTACCTGTCCAAGGGAATATATGTTTCCTTTGAGAAGCAAATCCTTTTTGCCAAAACCCAGTGCAGGCTAGGGTAAAACTGATATGTAGGCACATCACTGCATTGAGCCAAAGAAATCATCAGCCTTTTAAATGGGTGATATAATAATGAATATTTTAGTGCTATTATAGGGCACTGTAACCAGACTTACTAATAATACAAGTTGAGTAGCTTGTATTTTTTAAATGCTTGAGGCCAGAAATGATTTGGAATTTGGATTTTTTTTCAGATGTTGAAATGTCTGTATAGACTTTATAAGTCTACACCCCAAATTTGAAAATTCAAAATTGTAAATGCTCAAGAACCCAAACATTTTGATTCTGGAGATTTGGTAATCATGTGCTCAGAACTGTATTTCTGCATTAAGATAGTCAATCTTTACTCATAAATACAATGAACCAAGCCATATATCTTTTGAAAACATACAACAAAATTCTTCTAAAAGCCTGTTCCTTTTTGGATAGCCTCTATGACAAGTTTTAGCCTTGCTTTATAATAGAAAAACAAAAACAAAAACGATAGGAATTAATCTCTTGTGCTACATTGGCAGCCACAAATAATGGCACGTTTCAGACTAGTATATTCTGCTTTCATCTCCCCCAGGTCCTTGGGCACTTGACACTGAAATAAAATAGGATGAACCAGACCCTGCTCTCTTTTGGGAGACAGGGCCATGTGGAACCTATCTTTTGGTGGTGACATTGAGACAAGAAGATTTTAAGAACAGGTCAGGAAGGCTCATGGTTTCTATCATGAACAAGCATGAGGACCTGAATTTGGATCCCAGCATGTACCAAAAACTCAAGGATGTCAGCATATGTCTGTAACCCTATAACTTGGTGGGGGATAGAGACAAGTGAATATCAGGAGCTCACTGGCCAGCCAGTCTACTCTAGATTCCATTACAGATCCTGTATGTATAAAATAAGGTTGAAGGGGTGGGAGAGATGGCTCAGTGGCTGCTCTTCCAGAGTACCTGTGTTCAATTCTCAGTACCCACGTGGCAGCTCACAACCAAACAATCTGAAACTGTAGTTGCAGAAGATGCCCTTTTCTGACTTCTGTGAATGCCAGACATGCATGTGGCACACAGACATACATGCAAACACTTACATACATAATAAAATAATTTTAAAAAGTCAGAGTGAGTGAGGGAGGCAATTCCAGTGTCAACCTCTGGTCTTCTTATGTGCTGACACAGGCAAGTGCACCTGTATATGTACACATGCACACACTACACACACTCATGCCCCCACACACATACACACACAGAAAGACACACACACACACACACACACCCTTGTGTGTATGTGTGCATATGAATGTGAGGACACCAATGTACACATGTGTATAGAGGCCAGAGGTCTGTGTCTTCTTCAGTGGCTTTTAACCTTATTTTATTTATTTTTTTTTTTGAGATAGTCTCTCATTGAACTGATTTGGCTATATTGGCTAGGCAGAGAGCCCAATGCCTCTGTCTGCATGCTGGGTTATAGATGAGCACTCCTGTGCCTGGATTTTGTGTGGGTACCAGGGATCTGAACTCAGATCTCATGTGTGCTTGGCAAGCATGTTACTGACAATCTCTGACACTCTGGTTTGACTTGAACTCTCTAGTCTAGGGCTCTGAATAGAAAACACATCTAAGTTTGAAGCAAACAGTCTCAGGGCATTCAACTGAGTATAAAGGTTGGATTTCATGTGTTAAGGATTGAGTATGAAGTTTTATTTCTAATCTGCCAGTGCTATAAAGGAACTGTACTTTGAGAGCTCTCCAAGAGAATGAGTACAAATGAAATACCTGTATCAGTGTTTCTCAACTAGGGGCAGCATTACCAGCCATGCGTACAGCTGTCAAAGGTAGAGATGTTTCTAGTTACCATAATTGGTGGTGGAATTAGTACTTCTGGCATCAAAGGAGTACCACCCCAGAAACTGTGTTAAATATGCTATAAGGTAGTACCCCATAACTGATCTGGCCTCAAACATCACTAGTACCAAGGATGAAAAATCCAAAGCCAGGTACAAGGAACATAATATAGTGCGTGGGGTGCTTGTTTGACATGTACAAACAAATACTGTAAAAGTAAAGGGAGAATGTATAAAATGTACATTATAATGTTCACAAACGTTAGGTAAATCTAAAATGAAAGAAGTCAATGTTATATATTACTGAGTAAAAAAATGAATTGTAGAATTATGTATGTATCTCCAATGTGTGCATATATACAGTAAGCAGACATAAAAGCAAAGCAAAGAAGCCCTGAAGGTGTGTCTCAGTGACAGGTGTATGGTTCTGGTCCATGTGGTGCTGGGTTTGTTCTCCAGTACTGCAAAAGGAGGGAAAAGGTAAAGATGGAGTCAAACCTTGGTCTAACATAGAAGCTAGTTTCCTCACTGTTCTTTTTGGAAACTTTTTGTCTCAAGAATGGTTTCTGGACAAAGACAGGATAGGCATGTAGCCCACTTTGGTGGAGGTTAAAATGGACAAAGTAAAAAGTACCAAAAAAGTTAATTATACACAGTGATCCATGTCATAAACCAAATGTGTTCACATGCACTTCTTTGTTGCTTAGAATTTTTAATAGCACGTGATATAATTTCTGATTAAATGTCTAACATCCCCGTAACTACTTATTACCTGCCATGTCGGAGGAGATGGGTTCTCTGATTTGGTATAATAGCCAAAAATTTCAGGTACTGTCACTCTCCTTGGTTATTATAACACTCTGGAAGAAATAAAGGGAAGAACAGAAGATAGAGCTGAGTCAGGATACCAAGTGTAGGCCTTACATGGCTGCTTAACAAACACATCTGAACAACAGCTTTGCAGAGGGTAAGGAAACCTCTCTGGAGAAGTGGGATTCCTGGTATAAACCCCACACGATGTCAAACCAATGTTTTCCTGTGGTTCTTTTTTTGGAGGACTTGAACTTTCCATGCGGCAGCTATAGAGGGGTTCCTAGGGAATGAGCCACAGACAAACAATTGAGCAAGGCCTGCTCAGCCAGCCTTTCTGCATCCTAAGATTTCATTTTTAACTCGGAAGTGAGGCTGATAAGACAAAGGGCATTGGGGAAGTCGAGGCGTGTCACTGTGCATCACTGGGCATCTTCCTCAGCTGTAAATAAGGCATGCCTCAGTCTTCCATCTAGAGCAGTGGTTCTCAACCTTCCTGATGCTGTGACCCTTTGTTGTGGTGACCCCATATTACAGCACATATACATGTGGCTGTAATATGATTCTCGGAGACCTTGGGTGGATTTAGCATGTGCAAGCAAGCCCTAGGGTTTAATTTCCACCACACATCCCTTCAGTACAAGATTTTGGATAAAATATGCTTCCTAATGGGCTTCAAACACAAGGGGGCTGTCTTAGGGTTTTACTCCTGTGAACAGACACTATGACCAAGACAACTCTTATAAGGACAACATTTCATTGGGACTGGCTTACAGGTTCAGAGGTTCAGTTCATTATCAAGGCGGGAGCATGGCAGCATCCAGGCAGAACGGTGCAGGAGGAGCTGAGAGTTCTACATCTTCATCTGAAGGCTGCCAGCAGAATACTGGCATCCAGGGAGCTAGGGTGAGGGTCTTATAGCCCACCCCCACAGTGACACACCTACTCCAACAAGGCCACACCTCCTAATGGTGCCACACCCTGAACCAAGCATAGACAAACCATCACAGAGGCTCATGTCACCACTGTCTTGGCTAGCCATCTCCAAACAGCTTTCTGGAGGCAGGATGTGTTGGTTTGAATGAGAAATGTGCCCCCATAGTCTCTGGTATTTGAACATTTGGTTCCCATTTGCTGATACTGTTTGGAGAGGTATGGAGAGGTTATTGAGACATACAGTCTTGCTGGAGGAAGCATATCACTGGGGACAGGATTTGAGATTATATGGCCTTATTCCTCATCCTGTCTCCTCTCTGCTTCCTGCTTGTGATTAAAGATGTGAACTCTCAGCTCCCTGCTCCCGACACCATGGCTGCTGCTAGCTGCCATGCTTCCTTGCCATGATAGACTCTTATTCCTCTGAAACCATAAGTCAAAAGAGACTCTTCTACAAGTCACTTTTGGTCACAGTGTTTTATCACAGCAACAGAAAGGTAACTAATATACAATATTTCCTGCTATTGGCAGGAAAAAAAAAAAAAAGAACACAACCAAAAACTCAGATAAAAGTCAACCTTGAAAAACCAAATTATCCAGTTCAGACTTTTCTCCAAAGTTATACAAATGAGCTTAATAAGCATGTGATAAGGCATATTAATCATTAGAGAAATATGACTAAAATGAAAATAGGCTACTTGAGACACAAGATTTGAGACAGTCCTGTTTGTTTACTCGTGCAAGAAATGGACATTAAAACTAGGGGAAATATTAGAAAAAGTCAAAGTTCCGCCCTTGGATCACGATGCATGTTTACAGAGCAGATCAAAAGTTTCATCTCTCTAGCAGATCACTAATCAGATGACTTTCTCATATCTCAGCTACTAAACATTATGTAGACACCACAAATCCACATTTTCTCTGCCTGCTCCATTACAGCAAGGGTGTCCAAACAGGGACAGTGAGTAAATGGTGGTATTGAGCCAGCCATGCAAAAACCTGGAGCAAGAGAGAAGTCCAGGAGAGTAAGCTGGCAGGCAGTCAGGTAGGGACCTGGTGGGAACTGACCTGGAAGAGTTCAAGAAAGAGCAAGAGAGGTTATTTGCCTAGGCTCTGGTTTGAAGTGAGTGGCTAGTGATGCAGCCAGGGACCTGGGTGGGGGGGATGACTAAATAGGGAAGGGTAAAGATTTTATGTCAAGAATAACAGAAGACCTTAGGCAAATAACCCCAAGTTAATACACCTTTTCAAAGATTCCCAGGACCATTGCAGATGAGCAAAACACATTCTGAGATTCCCCCAAGTGAGCCCAGAGCCACTTTAGTCGGAACTTTGACTACAGTGCGCTAGGCACACTATACACTCAGTCTTCCCCCTCCCCTTGCCTCACCACCCCATCTGTACTACTCAGCCCAGTTTACACATTTGTATTGAATTGAGTCTGGCTGGCTGGGTGCATCAGGGTTGAAATTTCCTCTTACTCAGCTCTTGCAGAATAAGAAATGGGAACAGAGACAATCTCCTGATACAGGTTCTTCACTCTCAGATACTCTCCTTAGGTGGAAATTGCAAGTTACCCAGGGTTTTTGTTTTTGTTTCGTTTTTGCTGTTGTCATTTTGTTTGGGGAGGGGGCCATGGTTATTAACCTATACGCCACATGAAATGAGCCACATGATTTAGAGATAAACATAATTTTGACTTAACTTCCAGCAGTTATTTTGATATTTTCACTTTATCATTTTCCATGCCTCTTACTATACCGGCAGGCTCTATGGTGGTCATTCTAACAGCTGACATGTTATCCTGTAGTGACATCATTGCCTGCCTGCTTTCTGTGCTCTCTTAGGTTACCTTTACCCAGAGTGTTAGCTCACTCGCGCTCTTCTCCTCCCTTACCTCTAAAAGGCTTCTATGATTCACAAAAGTTCAGTCTTCTGTATCTTTAGGACTGAGATTTCCAGAAATTACAGGTTACTGTAAGGTTAGAGAAGAATATGCGGAAACCCTCAACTGGTCACTATACAGAAGTGGGCTGACAAAATGCAACCGTTTTAGCAGGATCTGGATCCAATGTGGACGCATCTGCTGATACTTAAAGGCTCCAGGTGCGAGGAAGCTTGGGAACTGGGTTCACAGTTTAATAAGCAAGCTAAAAACCGGAAGGGACCTCTTTAGTCCTGCATTTCCCCCAATCCCCAAAGTTGCTTGCAGGAAGGACGCGCATGCTCCAGCGAAGCAGTAAACAGACCCTCACCTCTGCCTCCTGGAGGGAACACACACAGCGCCCAGAGCCAGGGCGAGTCTAGGGTAGGAATGCCTATAGCGAGCTTGCAGGTACTGCGGCTGCGCAATGGGGCCCAGGGCTGCTCCACACCCAGCCCCGCCCTCACACTGACCTCTGTACGCTGGTTGGCAACAACCCGCCCACAACTCCCTCTGACAGTACGAAATCATTGGACTTCAATCTTCCCTCCCCTCCAGTCTCCTTGTCCGCTCCTGCCCCATGCTGGGCTCCAGTGGTTGTGGGCAAAACCAGTTTCGTTCCTTGCTGACCGCATCTGGCAGGAAGCCTGTGTGGTAGTGGAGTTTTTCTGCCTTGTACCTTATCCTTCACAGGCACTAATATAATATATCTAGGCAAAACAGCACAAAAACGCTCACAGTGCACTACTAGGCAATCAGAATAGAAATGAGTTGTGAATGCAGCCGGCTCCAGTCTAAGGGAATTTCCCAGAGTAAGAGAATTCAATCCCAAAAAGTTATGCACTTCATGATTCTGTTTCCTGAATGAGCAAATTACAGGAATAGGGAGTCAGAGTAGTGGTTGCAAAGATTTAGGAGTTAGAAAAAAACAATATTTGTGTTGAGGGATGCATTCTTTGCCTGTCCTATCAGGGTCACGCCATGGTAAGACACTTTTGCCAGATGTCGTCACTGGAGAAAACGGTAAAATGGACATATAGGTCAAAATAAAATAGTTAATTAAAACAAAATGTTGCAAGACCAAGGACCTCCCTTAAAAGCTGGAAAGTCTTGGGGCCAGTGCTGTATGTATTTGGAGAAGCTGGGGAATGGAGCTGGTGGGAACTTTAGGTGAAAATGTGTGTGTGTGTGTGTGTGTGTGTGTGTGTGTGTTTGCTGTTGACTTTCTGGCTTTCTACTCACAGTGATATCTTACCAGTTTTAGGAAGGTGGTATGCTGATCTCTCTGCTATCATTCTCCTTACATTAAGAGGTGGAGTGTGGCATTTTTACTGCACTCCCAGCAGGGTCAGGGCTGCCTGTGAACCTGACCTGGAGATAATCTACATTTTGTAATAGAGCTGCAGGTATAGGTGCCCCAGTACCTGTGGGATCATGCATGACTGGAGTACAGCAGCATCTGCGAACAAGAAGAACTCATAGACACACTCTAGGTAAGCTGCTCTCTGCTGGGGCCTAGAAGCTGAATGGTATTCTCTGGTGTTTATAATGGTGTAAGTTGAGTAGAAGTTGGACAGTAGGACAGTTCACTAGGAATACAATCTTAAATAGAATAACAGAGCTTTCCGCTAATCTGGTATTGTTTCAGTTACAGCAAACAAATAAGCCCGACATTGTATGCTGAGTTTCAGCTGTAGGTCATACTCTCAAAATGAGAGACACTGATAACCAACCTTGCTCCGAGGGATTTAGTTAATCATTTGTGTCATCTTAATGTTGCAGAAATGGACAAATGGAATGAAGAATAGCAGGCAAGGAGGCAGGAAAGCATATCAGGGCCTCCCTCAGCTCCTCACCACACATATTTTATTTCAGAATAAAATGGAACGCTGTATGGCTACTTTAAAGATGGCCACCCGAGTCAGGCTGCCTCCTACAGAAGTTGTCGTTTGGGTTTTATTTAATCTTTCTTTCCCTTCTGCTAAAAGTATTTCTTTTTCTTTGATAGCCAGACACGTCCTAGTAACAACCAGTTGTGTGTATGTGCATTTTATGTGTAACATTAAGTGGCTTTAGTTACATTCACCGTCTTTAGCTACTATTATTACCAATTCCCAAAATGTTTGCACAACTCCAAACAAAAACTCTTCCGTTCCATAGTTTGGATCTTGAATGTTCCCAGAGGTCCATGTGCTGACGAGGGCTTGTACCCAGGCCATGGCACTTTTGGAAGGTAGTGGAAGCTCTAGGAGGTGCCTATGAAAAACAGTTGGATCATTGGGGATATGCCACTGAATGGATGTGGGTACCCTGACACTCTCTCCTCTCTCTTTGGTTCCATGCCTCTGTGAGATGAATCGGGCTTCTCCCCATGCACTCTCTGCCAAGATAATTAGCCTTTGCACAGGCCAGAAAGCAACACAGCTAGTTAATCTTGAGCTCAAGCCTCTGAAACCATCAGCCAAATGGACCTCTTTCTACCTTTGAGCTATCTCAGATGCTTGGTTATATACCATTAAATAATAACTCCTCACTCTTCTTCCCTCTAACTTTGGGGTGTTAGAGTTTCATCTCTGCAATAGATACCCTGATAAAACATCAACTTAGGAGAGAAAGGTCTTATTTTAGTTCACAATCCTGTTACAGTATATGATAGCAGGGAAGTCAAGGCAGTGGGAAATTAGGACAGCTCGTCACATTACATCAGAGTCAAGAACAGAGAGATGCATGCTTACACTTACCGCGTATCTAGCTCTCTTTACCCTCCTAAGCTCCCGGCCCAAAGCCAGGGGACAGTGTTGTCCACATTCAGGCTGGGCATATCCACATTAATGAAGGCCAGTAAAGACGGTCTTCAACAGACGTGTCCACAGGCCAGTCTTATCTAGACAGTCCCTCACTGAGAGTGACTACTCAAGTTATTGTATCAAGTTGATAATTAAAATCAAGCATCACAATTGGTGACTTCTAGTCTGCTTTCTGTTTTCTATGACTTGTATATTCTGTTTCATATAAGTGTGCTATTTTCACTTGGCTTATTTACCTTGAAAATATGGTTGTCAAAATTCATCCATGATGTAGTGAATATAGAACTTCATTCCTTCCTATAGATGAATAATATGAATACACACACACACACATACACACACACTCACACACACACCTATATATATACACACACTTACACTACAATTTTGTTTATCCATTCATATGTTGATTGACAAGATGCTTGATTATTTTGAATAATTTTGTATTGACTATTGATGTATACTTACCTGTCTCAGTTTCTATATTCAGTCTTTTTTTTTGCACATACCTAGGAATGGAATTGTTGGGTCATATGTCTGTTTTATTTAGCCTTTTAAGAAATAGCTAGTGGCAACAACATTTCTATGCTTATGTAGTTAATCAGTGTTTATACTCTTAAAGATTTTTTTATGTGAACTTGTGTGTTTGTATGAGGTTATATATGTACCATGTACATGCAGGTATCTGCAATGGCCAAAAGAGGGAGTTGGATCCCCTGGTACTAGAGTTAGAACATGTTATAAGCCACCTAACATGGGTGCTGGGAACCAAATCCAGACTCTCTGCAGGAGCAGCAAGTGCTTTTAACCCCTGAGCTATCTCTACAGCTCCCATTTTGGAATCTTAATAATGTCTGGCCCTTGACAAATTTCTTCTCAGTTGGTGCACCTCCAGGTTGGTCTTCCTGTTGGTTTGGAGGTTTTTTGAGCCTAGGTTCTGTTGGATCATTTGGAATTGTATTCACTTTTCTCACTGGTGTGATCAAATACATAATGAGAAGAAACATAAGAGATTCAGTACTCACCGTTTAAGGAGGGTTATGAAGTAACTAGTCCACATTGTGTCTACAGTTATGGAGCAGAGAGAACAAGAAATAGGGTTAGGATACACACCCTCAAGGTCCATCCCTACTGACCCACTTCCTTAGCAAGGTTACTGTTCCTAAACTTCGACACCAAATGTTAGACATTTGAGCCTATAGGGAAACTTTCACATTCAAACCCTAACAGGGCTTTTATGAAGTTGGAGTTCTGTTATCTGGGTTTTCCGCTGTATGACAGGAAAGGCCAAAGTGAGTCATAGTCTTCTGTGGCTCTTCTGAGCCATGTGGATTTTATTGAACAAACACAGAAACAAAGATGGGTAAAAATATTACCCATTGTAATTTTATAACCATAAAAATGTTAAGTCTGTACTATTTTGGTGACCCCAAGGGAGAATTCTTTCTGACTACTCTTTTCTATTCTTATGACACATACTATATGAATATACTATGAATTAATGTAATTGTTTTTGTGTCGTTTTGTGCATAGAGCAAAATTTAAACTGCCCCTAGAGCTTGTTAAAGTAACTGTAGTAAACCTCCGGCTGCACCATTAAAAACAAGGCATTTCACTCTCAAATTATAATTTTGGCAAGCTAAGATTATTTATATATATATATATATATATATATATATATATATATATAAATAAATTTTAATATCTGAGGATGATTTTTGAACTACATTAATACATAAGAACTGCTACCTCTGACTTTTTTCCCCTCTTCCTTTGAAAAACATTTAGTTAGAATGCAGGAAATTAGCAGTTAACTGTTGAATTTTGGCCAGAGAAAACCAGGTTATTTGAGGATTTCACCTTAGCCAGAACTAAGTAAAATGTTAACTAATCAAAATGTTAATTTTCAGCTTCCTTCCTGATAGAATGATTTGTGCCTCATGCTGTTTAATATGAATATGCAAAGTTGCAAGTGCCTGGCACATTAAAGTTTTAATCTTGGAAACTAAGATTTAAATGTTTTATAAGATTTAAAGGTAGTATCCTTTTTCTTCTTTTGTGTGTGAGTGCAGGTTGGTGTGCAGCCAGAGGTCAACATTGAGTGTCTTCCTCAAGCACTCCCCACTGTATTTTCTGAGACAAGTTTCTCAATGAGCAATGAACTTGGAATTCATTGATCTCAGCTAGGCTAGCTGACCAGCAAACTCCAGAGCCATTCTGTCCCACCTGTCTCCAGTCCTGGGATTATAAATGAGTGTATATTATTGATTATAAAATGATTATAATCATTATAAATGATTATAAATGCTAGATTTTACTTGGTGCTAGAGATCAAACTCAGGACTTCATGTTTACACAGCAAGCCAGCAAGGTCTATATAGTAATATTATGTCTGAAATACCTAAATAAATAATTAAATTACACCCCCAAACTCTGACCTTATATCAGTACCCCCAAATGGATTTAAAAGGTCAATGGATAGTATGATTAGTATTTAAATATTTATTTTTATTGTAAATATGTAGAGTGTTTATTTGGCATGTATGTAGGTATGCCACCTGTGTGCCTGGTGCATGCAGAGGCCAGAAGAACCCCTGGAACTGCAGTTGCAGATGATTGTAAATCACCATGTGGTCACTGAGGATTGAACCTGGGTCCTCTGGAAAGCTGCTAGTGTCTTACCTGCTGAGCCATGTATCCAGCCCGGGATGGTTAATCTTAATTGTCAATTTGCTTGATTCAGAAAATCAACTGAAAGACACCTCTGAACAGGTATATGGGAACATTTTCAGGAAGAATTAACTGAGGGGAGAAGACTCTCCCCCAGACCGGGTGGCACTTTTCACAGTAGCCAAGAAGTAAAGAGGTCCAAGGGAAAGACAGTGCTGCTTACTTGAGTGTGCTTATCTCTTTATTGTTGCTGCTGCCTTCACCTTCTCTGACATCCAGAGATTCTCCAGGGATCTCTGAGACCTTCAGTGTCATACTGGGACTGTTGGGGTGACTATCCTTATGGACTGAACAGCTACTAGGTCCTCAGTGTTTTGAGCATGTAAACAATAATTATTGGACTACTTAGGCCCTATTGTGTAAACCAATTTTAAAAATCCCATTGTAACTACAGGTTCTGTTTCTCTGGAAAACCCTGCCTAGTTAACTGGCCCTCTTTGGTCCTCTTTCCAGTAGCCATACAGAATAAATCTCTTTTCTCTGCTTTGCTCTATTGCTTATCTCTTGAATTGATCTGTTGAGGATGGATGCTTGAGCCCAACTTGTTAGGGCTGCTAGGCTCAGGCTTTGACCCGGAGAACTCCAGTCACAGGAGCTGAGCACATGACTGACTCAGGTTGTGCCTGTTGTCCCCCTCCCCCTTCCAAACTTTCTGATCCAAGAGAGCTGCAGATAACTAGCATTTTGCTTTTTTCCAAGAGGGTGAGTGACTCCCTCTTCAGTTTTGTTTATAAAGTTTCTTTTTAAAGTCAGATTAAAGCATGTCTCAGGAGTCAGTGTGGAAAAAACAAGACTTACCCCATGCAGCTATGAGTCCCTCCCACTTACTCAGATACCCTCTATTCTCAGACTCTCTTGGGAACTTCATACAGGGAACTCAGGAAAAAATTAAAAACTGTGTCTCTCTCCTGAGAAGATATCCACCTTCACTAGGTGGCACTGTTTGGTACATGCCCTCTTGCCTATGTCTGAACGGTTGCAAACAATCCAAAATAGGGTGATTTAGCTATAATTCCTCGACCTTCATTCCGTAAATAATTCCAAGGACTCACTTTGGCTTTTGATTTGACTTGGCAGAATATTTATATCACTGCTACTGCCTGCTGCTTGCATGTCTGGCCTTCAGTGTGAGCCTAGGCTGATAAGGTTGACTTTCTCAATTAAAACCTGGCCAGCTCTACTGTCTTACCTGACATGGAGCCCTGCTGGTCTTATCATGCCACTTGCATAAAGAAATTATCAGGGATGGGTCAACCCAAACTATATAATTGTCTGTCTACTGGATGGAGTGAAAAAAAAAAAAAAGCCAGTATAAAACTTGTTAATTTTAATAAGCTGAGTCACAGGAGATAACACCGCTTCTGAAAACCCTGCTCTCTTTCAATATAGGTTAGCTGAAACTACATCCAAGAATACATATCTGAATCTTGAAGAGTCTAAAGGTGCCAAGCCATTCTTGGCTGTAGGTTTGTAAGCCATGCCTTTCAGATACTTGGCAAGAGCTTCAAAAAGTAGACCAAAGATTCCTACAATCCTTTGACTATTTTATTAATTGTACTTCAAGCTGGGGTTGGTTTTTTTTGTTTTTGTTTTTGTTTTTGTTTTTGGCACCAGGAGGTGACCTCAAGAGCCTGAAAGACCAAACTGGGAGAGGACAGAGATATTTTGATCTCAGGAAACCCTAGAGCGCCATCTAGTGGTGATTCATACTAAGGCAGGGCTGTCCATCCTTTTGGCGGCTCTGTCCCTCACTGGAGGAAGAATTGTCTTTGAGCCACACTTTAAATATATAAATATAAAAGCTGATTGAGAAAGGGGCCTGTGTATTCTTTTCCTACACATCTGTGCCACTGAAGAGAAGGAAAAGGTCCTCACATAACAATCATAATTGTGCCATGCTCTGTTCACAAGCGTCTTGTTTGTTTTGTGAGACAGGGTTTCTTTGTGCATCCCTGGCTGTCCTGGAACTAGCTCTGTAGATCAGGCTGGCCTCGAACTTACAGAGCTTCACCTGCCTCTGTCTCCAAAGTTCTTGGATTAAAGGCATGTCATGCCTTAAATCCTTGCATTCTGGAAGCAAAGGCAGGCTGATACCTGAGTCCCAGGGTAGCCTGGTCTACAGCATGTGTTTCAAGACAGCCCAGACTGCAGAAAAAAAAAACCCCTCCCTCAAAAATAAAATCAATACACAGGTCCAAGATATACAGTCTGCCTCCCATCCACCCCCCACCAGAGTGAACACATACAAGAAATAAAAGTCCAATAGTTTTTCAAAACTATTTTTTAGGTAAGTAAAATAAGGATGGTAACAACCTAGTATGCTGTTTGACATTGCACTTGGGATATAATACATCAGCAGCTGCTTCCATGGAAGAATAATTGTTGTGATTCTAAGCACACTGTCAGGTACTTGCCAAGTGCTTGGGTTCTAATTTTACTAGATGTGCTTCATTCTCAAACATCCTTGCTCAGCCAGGCAGTGATGGCACTTACCTTCAGTCCCTGCAGAGGAAGGCCTATCTCTCTGAGTTCAAGGATAACCTGGCCTACAAGAATGAGCTCCATACTTGCTCGCAAATGTATGAGCTGCCAACAAGTGATGGCACGAACAGGTTGTGACTGGGAATGGAAGGTTAACTGTGTCTGGAGAGACAGGATCCAGAAAAACTGAGTAGAGACCTAACCAAGTTTAGTCTTAGGTTAAATGTCAGACTGCATCTTTGTGCATTCTGCTTGAAAATTGGCAAATAGCATATTTATGTGGGCTGAAAATGGAGTTACAAATATATTAAAATGTTAATTATTTTTTCCTGGAAATCCTGAAATTTGTTTTCAAATTCTAGTTCCAGATGGAAAAGCTGGGCTACATATTTTCACTTTTCACAGGGCTGTGTTTAGCTAACATGTTGAAATGCATACAGTTGTTCACCTAAGTTTGAGCTTGGCATAATCTCAGATTTATTTGGAATGGTGTTATGATTTGAAACTTAAGTACTGATAAACTGATGCACCTTGAAGGTGTTTGATTAACTCATCTAATGAATCTATTAAAAAGTCTAAATCTATAAGCCAATATTTTAGATTTATTTTGTCATATGTGTATGAATATTTTGCCTACAAGTGAGTATAAGCACAGTGTGCATGCTTGGTGCCCAAGGAAGTCAGAAAAGTGTGACACATTCTTGGAACTGGAATTACAGACAACTGTGAACTGCCATGTGGGCAGTGGGGATGAAACCCAAGTAGGCCCTCTGCAAGAACAGCAAGTGTTCTTAACCATTGAATCATCTCTCCAGCTCTGCTTCTCAGTTTTCAGGGTGATCTTGGTGTCTGTCCTTGGCCAATGTATACTTCTTTTGCTGGACTTACATCCCAATATGGATAGACAGAAGAGAGTCCAGGCATATACTTGGATCTGGCCATGGACTCCCACCCTCTTACTCCCGCTATAGTCTGTCATTCTCAAATACATCTATGATGCCTTCCAACAACACTTCCCCTTACTGGCGTTGACTACCTTTAACTCCTAATTGGACTCTAGTGATTATCCAGCACTCAAAGGAACCCAATAGGCTCTATCCCTCCATATCCAGTGAACACTCCCTCACTGGCCTCTCCTAGCTGAATCTAAACATATATTTGTTTTCTTACATCTCCTTGCTCAGTAGTTGAGGATGCAGTCCTCCAGCTAATGCACTCTTAAGTCTGGCAGCCCAGGGGCTCACTTGTCTCACCAGAATGCATGATTCATCTGGACCAGTCAAGTAGAAATATCACTATGCAGTTAAAAGTCCAAAAGCCAAATATTGTTTAAGACAGTCATCCTGTTTAAGACAGACAGTCTCTGTGAGCAGGCTCCTTGGGAGGACACATGGGACTGGGTCTCCTAGTTAGTGCCTCACCTAGATCTACCTGCTGGCATAATTGTCTCCTTTTTGGCTCCTGCTTCCCTAATCTTTTAATTTAACTTGATTGCTATCTTCTGGATTACAAGCCATTAAGCTCCAGATGGCATGGTTTTAGGAATATCATCTGTTAACCATCAGCTTCAGTGCCTGGCGCATACCCCTAAAGCTATGCTTTCTATGATAATCACCCCCTCCCCCCAAATCAACTCAAACCTTTCATTAACTTAAAGTCCTACACACCTATGACAGACAACAGTGCCAGACAGGCCCCTAGCATCCCTTCTCAGCTTTGAAGCGGTCTCAGTAGAAAGAAGACCTTGATCTAGTATTAGTGACTTGACCTTGCTCATGTGGTGGGAGGGGACCGTAGAAACAAAAAGGCCCCAAATGAAAGCACACCCTGCCCCATACACATACCCACTTCAACAGCAGAGCCTGACTGCCATAAGCCTGACCCAGTGACTTGTGATGCCTTATGCACCATGGGATCCAATGACTCTTGGGGCCTCGCCCAAGTGGCCAGATTCAGGAAGGACAAATGCTGCTGCAAATGTATTACTTATCAGGATAGTAAGTAATATGGACACTTCCTGTCTACCCAGATATGACACACAAATGACCCATGTGCATCAAGTAACTTCCCTGCTGATCTCAGGAGGGAGATTGTCTCTGAGAATTTTCCTTCTTTGTTTCTGTTTCTCCTGTAATATGCGTTCTTTATTAAACCTCATATCAGTTCTGATTCGGTAAATACTTTTCTCTACATACCATCGGCTTACTGTTTATAGCCTGACCTCTAGCAGGCATGGAAAGGAAGGCCTCTAGATTTGAGTTCTGTTTTCCAAGTTGAATAGTAAAGTGTTACCTTATTTGGCTAACTTTGAGAACAGTATGTTAAAGCAACTAAACAATAAGACCTTACAATAAGACCTTTGAGAATGCATGCAATTTATTTTTTTAAGGACTCACACATAACATTAGATTATTTGTAATTCTGTTATTTATGTATTTACTTTTGAGAGAGTATCTCATGTAGCCCTGGTTGGGCTGGAATTCAAGGATGACCTTGAATTTCAGATTCTACTACATCTACCTGAGTGCCAGGAATGCAAGTATACATACTTTCCCAGGTTTTCTATGATCAAAGTCAGGGTTCAGTGCAGGGAAGCAAGCAGTCTTCCAGCTGACAGACATCCCTCACCCAGTTTGTGTTATGGAAAAACTATAAATATCTTAAGTTTGAGTGGAGGTTTCAAATAACTAATGAAACCCTGGAATGACAACAGAAGAAAAGGCTTCAGGACTCTGCCAGTACAGACTAGATTAACTGTCCATAGAGAGTGACTGCATGTGCATATTGCTGTAGCAGCAGATCGTGTGTGATTTGCTTAATTTCCTTACTTGCTGGGCCAAGAACATAGTCTAAGCCACACCCTGTGGTAACAGACTGGTCATCTTAGGTTAAGCTGTCACTTGACCTTTTCTATCACTCCAGCCCAACCCCACCCACCCCTGCCCAGCCTGCCCCCCAAACCCCAGGGTTCAACCAGGGATCTGTCTCTCCGAAGTCCAGGCCCTAAACCTTCAGCCAGACCCAGAGCAAAATCCTCCTGGGCCACAGTCCATGAAGTTCCAGGCCTACCTCAGCCCCTGTCCTGTCTCTATCCCCTCATCCAGCCTCCACCCCCCAATCCTGCCCTGTTCTCAGAATCCCTGTCTTCTGGGATCTTAACTCTTCCAAATATGTGACTTCACCCTCATCTTCTGGACTTCAGCCTGGCGATGTCCCAGACTCTAGCACAGGCCCCTGTGGCTCAGTTCCATTCATTCCACTGGCCATGCTGGTGTGTGAGAGCTTCTGCCTAGGATGCAGTGAGTGGGTTGTGGGGTTCAAACTCTGGCTGCAGCAAGTGGGGAGTCCTGTCTGTCTGGGTTTAGGGACAGCTTGGAGGAACAGACACTCTAAGAGTGGGCAGAGCTAAGAGACCTGAGGTTTTCCTAAGTTTCTGTCACCCTTGGGCAGTTCAGGACTAGGCTAGGGTGTCTTTAGATTATGGAAAGGAAGGGCCTCTCCATATCACCCATGTGCCATATTCCTTCAGTAATCTGGAGTCATGACTGTCCTTGTCCTGGCTCTTTTCAGAGCAGGTGGATTTCTCTCCTTGACTAATGATAATTTGTCTCTGACTGACACCAGTCATTTCTTCTGGGTATCTAGAGATATGGCACTGCAGCCCTGACCACCTCCCTGTACTGCTCTCTGACACTCTCTGACTCACCCTGTACAGAGGTCACAGGCTCACTCCAGAGCCAACAGATCCCTCCAGCACTTGATCATTCTTGCTCTAGGCCAGACCATACCAGCCCCACCCTGCCTTCTGCTCTATTCCCAACCCTGGTATTTCAGGCCTTAACATAGAGACTCTTAACATTTAACCCCACTTCCCTGCCATTCATCCCCCCAGTAAATTCCACGTAGACATCTGCCTCCTCACTGTTCTTCAAGAAACCAAACCACAGCCCCCATCCTTCTCTGTTTGAAAGCCACTACTCACAACATTGGCCACCCACTTCTGTTCAACAGGGATTATTCATGGCCCCAAAACACCCTGGTCCTTTTTTAGCAGTAATCCCTTCTCTTTGTTCTTAGTATCCCATTCCTCAGCCCTCCAGGCCCCTCTGGCCTCTCCTAGTCAGCTGCTGGCTCTTTTTTCTCTATTCCCCTTTGTGGACTGGCATTCCTGGGAATTCTCCTCCCTGGGAAACCTCACTGAGGCCTATGACTTTAAACTATGTATTTGACATTAGATTGAGCCTTGGTTCCTAGACCTCTCTTGAACTTCCCACGGAACTTCAATCTTTCCATGTCAAAATTGAAATTGATTCTGGACCTGGTGTAAGAGACTTGTTATCCAAGCTATGTGGGAAATTAAAGGAGTTTGAGTCTATCCTGGGCTACAGACAAAATTTAAGGCCTACCTGGGTACTTTCTGAGACACTGTCTCAAAATAAAAAGTAAAACCAGGGTTAGGGATGTAGCTCAGTGGTAGAGTGCTTGCCCAACATTCAGGAGAGCCTGGTTCAGTCCTCAGCACTAAAATAAATAGATTAGATGGATTAGATAGATAGATAGATAGATAGATAGATAGACAGACAGACAGACAGATAGATAGATAGGTAGATGACTGCTGAGATGACTTAGCTGGCTAAAGCATTATTTGCCCTGCAAGGATGTTGCTCAGTGGTAGAGTGGTAGAGTACTTGCCTAGCATTCAGGAGACTCTGGTTCAGTCCCCAGTACTGAAACAAACAAACAAACAAACAAACAAACACTGCTAAGATGGCTTAGCTGGCTGAAGCATTTGCCCTGCAATCTTGGCAACCCATAAACCTACCTAAAGCTGGAAAGGAGAGAACCAGGTTCACAGAGTTATCCTCTGATTTCTATGAATGCATGGTGGCATGAGCCCATCCCCCTTTATAGCTACAGTGTTTAAGGATTTAGTCACTTTTCTGTTTTCCCACCTGCTTGTCACATCCATTTACCTGCTGGACCAAGTCATCTGGGAGTCATGCTGGAGTCCTCCTTCCATACTCACCTAGTTTACAAGCGCCAAGGCTGCCTTAGCTACTTTTATTCTAAGAATGGCATCACTGCCCACCCCCCTTCTCATTCCAACCGTTCTGCAGCTCTACTGTGAAGCAAGTCAGCCTAGCCGAATTCTGATATTGAGTGCTCTAGTTTGTCATGTTTCTCTTCTCTTCTTTTTTCCTTCTTTCTTCTGCCCCCTCTCCATCTTTGTCATGGTCATCATTGTCATCCTCTTCCTCCTCCTCCTCCTTTTAATACTGAGATAGGGTCCCTCATCCTTGTGAAGTGGAAGCTTCCGGTTGTGTCATGTGATGTAGACTCAAGTGATGTTTTGCCTCCAAGGCCTGTGACAGGATATGTGATGTCTGGAGAGAGTTTGGGATGCTTGTGTAGCTAGCTAGCTGTGAGATGCCTTGTTGATCTTAGGTCTCTGCTGATTTCACTTTGTTGAAAGAGGCGTGGCAGAGAAGTCCTGGCAGTCCAGCTGGTCCTCCTTGCTCCCGCTGACCTGTGCTGATTGGTAGAGGCCTGGTCGTTACTGTTGGATCATGCTGTCGCTGACCCTTTGGAAGTGTAATGTTGGTATCCTGACACTACTGAACTGGACTGCTGGTGTACTGACAACAGATAGGAATCGCTCCAAAGAGCTAATTCTAAACATGTCCAATCCCCTTGTTCTGTTCACCATGTTTTCTGCTGTACCTTTGGATGATGGGCTAGAAGGGGTGTTGAAGCATTAAAGTAGGTTTTGAAAGCCTAAGCCCACAGCCTTGGCTTTTTTGGAACAAACTATGTAGACCAGGCTGGCCTAAAACTCACAAAGAGATACGCCTGCCTCGGCCTCCTGAGTGCTGAGATTAAAGGTGTATGCTGCCATTGCTTGGCTGGCACTGGGGTATCTTAAATGAGTCTGTTATGAAGCCTAGTTGTCCTTGCATTTTGAATGCATCTTTTACAGTGTCAAGCCCTGTACTTCCTCAGGACTCTGCAGTCTCCCCCAACAAAGACTTTCATTAATATAGTCTCTTATTCCTGGACCTCCTAGCTTCTAGAATGACAAGCTAGATAAACCTTTGTTCTTTATAAAAATATATTGTCTGTAGTACTGGTCATAGTAACAACAACAACTACTACTACTACTACAGCTGTGACAACGACAATGACAACAACAGCAAGTAGGCACTCACATGGGGTGCTGGGGGTCAACTCAAGCATTCAGGTACTGAGGTGGGACACAGCATCCGAAGATCAAAGGCTGATGACCTCTGGCCTTGAAACTGTCTCTTACTATTATTCTGGGGGCCAGAAGCTGCTGGTTTCTGGCAGTTTAAATCTTTCTTTAACCCTTTGCTATTCTGTGGCCAAAAGCTGCTGGCTTCTGGCAACTTATCTCTTTACTCTTCGTTATTTTGTGGCCAAAAGCACTAGCTTCTGGTAATTTACTACTGATAACAGCAGGGGAAAAGGATCTTTGTGTGGGTGTTAAAAAATCTTTATTATTATTATTATTATTATTATTATTATTATTATTATTGGTTACTGTATTTATTTACATTTCAAATGTTGTCCCCCTTCCTGGTTTCCCCTCTGCCTTTTCCCATCCTCTTCCCCTTTGCCTCTATGAGGGTGCTCCCCCACCTACCCCACAATTCCCACCTCACTCAGGTAGCATCCCCTTATGCTGAGGTATCAAGCCTCCACAGGACCAAGGGCCTCTCCCCCCCACTGATAAGGCCATCCTCTGCTACATATGTAGCTGGAGCCCTGGGTCCCTCCATGTGTACTCTTTGGTTGGTAGTTTAGTCCCTGGGAGCTCTGGGAGGTCAGGTTAGTTGGTACTGTTGTTCTTCCTATGGGGTTGCAATTCCTCTCAGCTCAAGAATTACTTTGGTTCTTTTCTCTTTGACTCAGGCCTCTAGCTGGCCAGGTGAGAGGACTGGCATTCCTTAACTCTTTGTGAACCAGAGGGAAAAGAAAAGAAGGAAAGAAAGGCACACTACAAAAACATACACACATAATAGATGAAGCTGAAGAAGGTTTCACTGCTGCTCTACTGTAGTTCTTAGTTTTTATACTTTCTCAAGACAATTTATCACATAGTTTACTAAGCAGTTTTATACTCCATACTTTTATAGTGAGTTTAAGGCAATAGTTCCTTTTATGGATGGATAAGACTTAAGGAGTTATAGCAGAATTGCTTACGTATGTTTCCATTAGGACTAGTACCTGACTAAACCTTCATTATCTGTTATTAGCTCCATAAGCTTATTATAAGTTTAAAGCAATAATTTTTATGTCATAAGTAGTGTAGTTTGTCAAGCGGCAAATCATCTGCCTTGTGTCTTATTATTTGTCTTGTATGAATCAACAAGTCCATCATTTATCTTCTGTCCTTGCACCTACAGTAAATTGTCCATTCCCATTTTATGACCTTTAGTTACCAGATAGTGGTTTCATCTCTAGACTACAAGGAATGTTTTCCTTATTAATAAATTTGTTCCAAGCCTGTTTTCTTTTCCTAGTGTAGTTAGCCTGTTTTGACATATGAAAGTCTACAGAGCTCTAACTGCAGCTTTTATTCTATAGGTGGCTTGAAATTACTTATATTAATTTATGAGTTCTATAAAATCATAATCAGAAATTATAAAACCATCAATTCATCTACACAGCATTACTACATGAAAGTGCATATTGATTCTGTAGGAAATCTGCCCAGTAGGGTAGGCTGATGCCCAGGAATCATTAGGCTATGTAACAGTAGCAGGAAATACAGCAGCAAGAAGCAATCTTGGGGTGAAGTCTCTGAGGACCCTGCATCTCAGAGCACACCAGTGACAACCATGCAAAGCAGTGGGCCATCTCCGGAAAACTCACTTGCTTCTCATAGCCTTTCCTAGATGGCTTCTGATGAAGGAGAGCTTTCTATCTGCATTTAAAAAGAATGAAAACATTTTAGCTCCTTTTCCAAGGAGGGCTGATAAATGACACGTATATCTCATATCACTTTCTCTTCCATTCTAGAATACTCAAGCCAGACTTTTAAAATTTATCCTATTATGTGAAATCCAAATGTGTCTTTGTGATGGTTAGCTTTAATTGTCAAGTTGACACAAGCTAGAATCACCTCGGAAAAGTGTCTCCATAATGGATGGTCTACATTGGCTTGGCCCATGGGCATTTCTGTGGGGATTGTCTCAATTAAGTTAGTTGATGTAAGAATACTCAGCCTACTTTGGATGGCACAATTTCCTAGGCAAGAATTCCTGAACTGTAGAACAGAGAGGTTGTGCAGAGCAAGGGAGCATATATTCATTCATTTCTCTCTGTTCTCTACTGTGGATGTGTTCTAACTGGCTGTTTGAAGTTCCTGCTTCGACTTCCCCACCATGATAGACTGTATTCAGGAATTGTAGGTTGAAATAAACTCCCTTTCTCTTAAGTTGCTTTCGGTTGGGGCATAATATCACAGAAACAAAACTAGAATAATATTGAAGAAGACTATTATGTTTCAGGGTGGTATGTTCTAGGCCTCTAAGACTATGTTGGCTATAATACAAGTACACAGTTTAGTCCCTGTCTTCCAGATCCTCCCAGTGTTAGGGTGGCAGGGGCTGCAGAGAATTGGTGTTCCTAGATACCACTCATAGGCCGGCTAAAATTAGCCACAGAATCCTTAAGCCCTGTTCACCACAGGTTTATTTTTGTTTTTATCTCCCCCCCCTTGTGTGTGTGTGTGTGTGTGTGTGTGTGTGGGTGGGTGTGTGTGTGTGTGTGGGTGTGTGTGTGTGTGTTAAGAGCTTCCTTTTAATGGATTCCTGTTCAAGACCCCTGTGGTCAAGCACTCTATCGATTGCTGACTTGGTACTGGAGGGAGTAGTTTACCTGGCATCCTCATGAATCTCCCTTCAGCAGTGACCCAAGACCTCATGGCCAGGTGACTGTACACCTGCACCTTGTCCAGCACAGGGAAATCCTCTCTTCATTTGCATCTTAAAACAGATTACACATGATACTGGAGTAGATCAGGTGCACTTCTTTTGGTATCTAAAAAGAAAACCAGAGAAACATGTCCGGGAACCAGACCATTCAGGAAGCTGATCATTGGGAAGAATTTAGTAACCAGAAGTTTATTTTCAAAGTTTCTGAGCACAGAGTCTTTAGTGTGAAATCTGCTTTGCTGAGGTGATTTGGGAATTTGTGGGATAAGAAGGTAGGATTGCCTAAGTCAAAGGGAAGGGTGACTGTAGAGGAGAGAAGGCTTTCTTACCCTGGTACCCAATATTCGAGACTCTTTATGGGAAGATGTTCAGAAAACGGTAGTGCTAGGATGGTCTAGGACACAGTTTTCAGGAGCCTGAAGCCAAAAGTCTCCTACCAGAAATCTGAAATGAAATTTCAATGTCTATAGCAAAAATGGGATTGTTGGGACCAGAGTTATGGCTCAGCATTTAGGAGCACTTGCTGCTCTTCCAGAGGGCCTGAGTTCTGTTCTCAGAGTCCATTTCAGGTGGCTCACTACTGCCTGTAACTTTACCTCCAGGGCATCTGATACCTACTTCTGACCTCCACAGGTATTTGCACACATACACTCACAAAGCAATACACACACTGCACATAACTAAAAAGCTTAAATCACTGGCCTACACTCTCAAGGACCTCCTGGCACGTCCACTGGTGCTGTCCTTCCAGCTTGCTGCAGTTGAAGGACTTCACTTTGAATGTGGGTTAAGCCTGCAAGTTTCTGAAGCATCCATAACAGAAGAGATTCCCCACTTGAATCTAAGCAGCATTTTCTGCCCAATCAACTGTTGCCTGCTTGGTGAGATGTCTGCTTAACTTTTACATCAGCATAGCTTTATTAGGAATGTTTGTGAGTAACCCAAGAATATCTGAGAGGTAAATCTTGTGTGGGACATCCTAATTGCCAAGCACCTTACAGTCCACAGGTGTGCTCTCCACTCTGGGGATGGTAGTTCACACCTGCGAACCCAGCATTTTGAGAGCTGGCAGGAGCATTGCTGTGAGACTGAGATCAGCTTGACCTATAAAATAACTTCCAGACAGAGTGAGTGGGAACCTATTTAAAACGACAAACAACCCCCCAAACAAACAAAAAACATGCAAAAAAAAAAAAAAACATGCAAAGCTAGTTGGAGACTAATAAACAAAAACTGTGTGCATATACGACCTCCAAATTCATAGTTTGGCAAAAAAAAAAAAAAAAAAAAGTGAGTAAGAAAACACCAAGCAAAGCAGCTGGATGTATGTAGGTTTGATTTAGATGTTTTTTGAATTTTTATGACCAGGTATTCTTTTAGTAGTTTCCAGAGTATGAAGATTCTTAATTTGAGTTTTAAATACAAGAGTATAATTTCATCAATTAAAAAAAAAATAGTTGAAATTCAAGTCATGAAATCCATCTTTGAGGTTTCTGGCACAGTGGCACCTGCAAGGTTCAAGAAGACCCGCCTCTTCTGGGCACCTGTCTTCCAGGTGCTAGGCTACTGCACTGAGAAGTGCAGATACCCTCGGAGCCACGGAACTGATAGATAAAAAATAATAAAAAGAAAGAAAGCCAGCACATTGTTCTGCTCTCGAGAAAACCATTTTTCAGTTTTGCTTCTCTTGTTGATCAATTTTCATATTTCCTAGTACTTGGCTAGCTGTTTACAATTGCCAAGGTTCCAAAGGCAAGTGATATACTAAACTCGTCTCTTGTGACCTTAAACACTATGTCTCCAGCTCCTTCCAGCTCTGACTGGCCGTCTCACTACAGTTCGTCAAGCTCCTTCTTGAGTGCTTTCTTTGTCTTTTCTTCTCTTCCCATGCCCGACTCACTCAGTTTGCTGTTTGCTTTCTGAAGGTGCGAAGGATGGAATCACGCATGCATTGAACACACTCTACCACCCAGGCCACCTCTTTAAACCTCTTTCATTTGTGTTTATTTTTGTTTGTAGAATATTTTAAATGTATTCTTTGTGAATGTCATAGATGCATACAATGTATTTTGATCATATCCCCTCCAACCCCTGCTGGACACCTCCCCCATTTCCCTCTCAACTTCCTTCCTCCCTCCCTCTCCTCTCTTTCTCCCTCCCTCCCCCTCCCTTCCTTTCTTTAACCACCCACTGAGTTCAGTTAGTGCAATCCATATATACTGGGATATAGGGTTGTCAGGGTTGTCCTTTGGCTCATAGGCACTCTACCACCCCTAGAAAACAACAACTGCCAGCAGTTCCCCTAAGCTCTTCTATTATCCCTGCTGGAATGTTGAGTGGCTCTATGTCATATGGGTCACCTACAGGCAATCAGCTACCATGAGTTCGTAGATGCAATGGCCCTGTTATGTTTAGAACACATGGTGTTGTATCAATCCTCTGGAACTTCTGGCTCTTACCTTCTTTCTGCCCCTCAGAGAGTAGATAAATAATACTCTTGGTACTTGAGGGAGCAGTTTACCTGACACCCTCATGAATCTCCCCTCAGCAGTGACCCAAGACCTCATGGCCAGGTGACTGTACACCTGCACCCTGTCCAGCATATGGAAATGTCTCTTCATTTGCATCTTGACACAGATTACATAGTGATACTGGAGTAGATCTGATGAGCTTCTTTTGGTATCTAAAACATAGATTATCAAACAAAAAGGTAGTGCTAGGTATGGGATACTTTCCTTGGAGTTGGTAGCCAGGGAGCTCCCAGAGTCTCTAAATTAATACAGCTATTGTCATTGATCCTAACTGCCCAGCAGAACACAATGGAAAGATCCTATTGCTGAGGTCACCACATAGTTTAGTCACACAACTTGTAGAAATCAAGCTGGTATTGATCTGGAAGCTTCTTCCATGCTAGGTAGCTTTCATAGTATCAGAAGGCACTTGGGAAGATGGGGAGCGATCCCACTTGGTTTTCTCCATGCTCTCCTTTTAACACTGTATCTGGATTGTTTAAAGAAGGGTTTGATTTTGATTAAGTTCATTGTGGTTTCTCTCTGTCTGTCTGTGTCTCTGTGTCTGTCTGTCTCTCTCTGTGTTGTAAGTGATTGAAACTCGTGTCTCACGTGTGGTATCCAAGCACTTACCACTGAGCTGCTGCATCCCACCCTTGCCTTCTGCTCTTCTCTATCCTGTCACAGTGGCCTTTCCTTCCTTCGTCCTTCCATCCCCACCCCACACTAATATGTAGATGCTTCCAGTACAAATGCCTGGCCGTTTGCTGTGGATGGAGACTCAGGCTCTGAAAACCCCTATGGAAAAGGAAGAAACCCAGGAGACTGCTGAGTCCCTGATGCACCATGCTCATTTTTCTTTTTTTGTTCCTTTTCCCACAATCCAGAAACCGCAGGACTGAAGCTCTCTATCAAAGAGAAGCACAGTTAGTTCTCCATTAAAGGAGGAAGAGAAGAAGGCAAAGAGGAGAAAATACAGAAGATCTGTGAGGGATGGCAAACAGTAACCTTTGGATATTCTTCACCAGGCTCTAGAGACTGGTTTGCCAGGCTTTGTAAGAAATTGTCAGCTGGGGGAGCTGAATGGGGAGGGAGTGTGGGCTTAACACACAGAAGCTCTGGGTCCCTCAGGAAGAGAGGGAAGAAAGGATCTAAAAGCATTGGTGGTGGTGCTCAATGTGGGTACAGTTGACAGATGAACCCCAGTTCTTGGTTACATGGACACCAGCACTACTTACCCACCGGAGTCATCATTCACCAAGTGTGTACCTCTATCACTCCCTATTGAAAACTGGCTCCACTTGACTGTCACTGTGTCTTTCATTACAAGTCCAGTAGAACACACCATAAAATGTGACATCCTCGTGTTAAGGAGTCTTTCTGGGAGGATCCTGAGCCTCTGCACTATTAATCTACAGGATCTGGAAACATTTCCTTATAGTAATTTACTAAATCAGAACAAACGCTCCTGTTGTAGTGGAGGCATTTCCTCTGCTGTGACATGACCACTGGGCATCATGAAGCAGAGTTGCTGTGGTGACCTACAGAACACCATGGCCCACAGACTTGACAATGATATAAGCAGACAGCCAGAATAATAATAATATTAACAAGGCTGAGAGCCTCACCCGACATTTCTGCTGGCTTCAGATGTATGCGATTTTGCCCCTGCCACACGTAACACATTTGAAAACCTGAAACCACAAGAAGCAATCCAAGTGCGCACAAACGAATACTGTGTTGCCAGGGAAAATAGGAGGAAGATCTCTGTTTCATACTGGAGGAAGCTCTGCCACCACCACCCCAAACCCAGCGAATTACAGAATGACTGAGCACAGAATGTTAGTCTTTTTAGGAAAGGGGAAATTCGACTTACATATAGAATTTTAGTATATCCAAATTCATCCTATATACACACAGTATATTTTGCAAAGGACATGCTAGAAGGATAAACTAGAAATAAAATGTCAACAGGGAACCCTAGTTTTAGGATAAGGGTGAAGGGGACAACAAAGAATCTGAGGTTTTCAGAGTTGTCCTCTCTTTAAAGATTTAAAATCTGGCCATTATTCTTCCCACCAAGTTGTCTTGCTTTCTAGAAGGATTGCAAGAAGGCAGACAGGGTTTTCAATCTCATTTAATATAAAATATCAGCACCTCAGAGACTGACCAGGCTGGAGTAGTGAAGTCCTGGGAAACAGGCTACTGATCACCTGTCTTTATTTTTCTGTGCCTGCTGAATAAGCTCTCTACCTCCAGCCCCAGTAGTTAAAAGTCTTTTCTTCCTCCTTCACTTTAAACTTATGTTCGGCTTTGTCACAAATATGTCCACCCACTAAGTGCTGGCACACTTCTGGTGTAGTTAAGCGGAGGTAGCCAAACCATCCAGAAAGCACCAGAAAGATCAGCTGCCCAGTCTACAGCCAGGTGGCCAAGAGCCAGAGGATAGGCTAGACTGTAGGGCCTCAGGCACTCACCTGGCCTAATCCTCTGCCATTTGCTACTCTGAGAAGCCCCGCCCTGGCCGGAATCCCCGCCCCATAGGAATTTGAGGCTTTGGGCGCGGCTTGGGCCTCCTGGTCTGTTCTCTGCTTGCTCCGGGTCTGGAAATCCAGAGTCTAGGGTATGCTTTTCTGTGGGCTAACTGAGCCGCGGGAGCTTGGGACGCGGGCGGGTGTGGCGCGCGTCCAGAGACCTGAGGTCCTAGCTCGGGTTCCCTCGGTTGCACAGCGGCCTCAGCGGGCCTTGACGCAGCCTAGGGAGTCGCCTTGATGTTCTGGCTATCTGGTGGCATCTCAGCCCTCCCAGGACTGCCAGCGTCCTTGGAGGAGGTGGCTGGCAAGGGATGGGGACAGCGAGGAGCCGGCCCAGCTGCTGTAAAGGGGCCCCAGGCTACAGGTGACCACGTAGGTCCCTGGATCCCTTGTGATCCTAGAGACCCCGGAGACGCAGGCTGGTGACGCAGTATGAAGGGCGTTGGGATCTGGGAGGTGGGGGACTGAGAGAGTCCGAGGGCTGGGTGCTCAGGCCCAGCTTTCCTGTCCTGGATCTCCGGGGGGCGCTGCCCGTGCTGTGCTGGGAGTTCCAACAAATCTTTCGCACCCGGGAGGCCTACAAACATAGATACTTGTGAAAAACAATTCCAGATCTTTGGTGTTTGTTTCCCACCAAACTCACAGATTTGATGTCTGTCAGGTTAGGAGAAGGTCTGGGCAAAGTTTTGACAGGGTTTCTGTGCCAGATGAAATTGTCATGCGAGCTTGTTTTTTCCTCCCTTCCTTCTTGTTTTTTGATGGACCCAGAGCCTTGTTCTGCTGAGCAAGTTCTTTCCTACTGAGCCACACCCTTGGTCTTCCTCCTTTCCTCCCCTTAGGTCTGTTTTGAGGATCAGAAGTATAGACAGCTAGCATTCATGTGGTGTCAGGAATACTGAGTGGGAGGAAAAGCCGGGTTAGGTTTGGCACTTATCTTTTTGACTGCTTGGGAGGCAATTGCTTGTGATTGGACTCTTCCAGAGGCTGCTCACTTCCTTTCTCCTGTGGCTTAAGACTTGGGTGTGGGATCTGATATATCAAGTAACCTTGGATAAATGTATGTGATCTTGACTGTGGTGCTGGGCGCACCGGATGATTGCTGTTATCAGTATACATGGGGACAGTATACAGTGTCCTAGTGTTTCATGGCTGCCCTGAGTAATTGTATCCATTATGGCTTGTGTCCTCACACAGAGAGCTTGTGTGTTTGGGGCACTCTTGGCTCCATAGACCAAGTTTATTTGGCTTCCTATACCTGCATGTCTCCCCATCCCATCCTATACATGGACTTCACTTTTAGTCAACATGAAGCAGAAATCAAAATCTGATAGAAAATATGGTAGGAGAACTGATATGGATTGCTGTATACCTGTAAATCCCAGCACCCAGGAGGCTGAGGCAGGGAAATGAGAGTTTGAGGCCAGCCTGGGCTGCATAGACATACATAAGACTCTTTCCCTTCTCTTGTTTCTAAACAGTATGGTAACAGGGATCATTTATCTAGCATTTACATTGTGCTGGGTATTTACCCACCTCTAAACCATTTCAAGTACACAGGAGCATTTACATTGGTTAGGTCAAATATTAAGTTATGTTATATAAGTAAATTGAGCACTTGAGGATTTGGGCATCTTCAGATATCAACTGATATTATCCTTCAGATACCCAGGAATGAATGGGTACTCACAGTTCTATTAGTCCATTTCCAGCCCAAAGCACCTTTAAATTGGTTTAGGCAAAAGGAGTCAATTGAATTAGAGTAATCAACAGCTGTGCCTCCCACCATCCCCTTATCTGTCAAAAAGAACCTTCAAGCCTGTGCTGTAGGGTCAGGTGGAACACCAATCCTCTGTTCCCAAGCTTGCTGGACATGGGGTTCAGCGACATAGTCTATGGCCTCCAAGTGCCATACAAACGCCATTCTTTGTGTGTTCTTGGACTTGGAGAAGGTTGGTGGTGATTTTTAACTGGCAGGTCTGGAATCACTCAGGAGACAATACTCGGGAACACCAAGAGTTACTGTCTTGATTAGGTCAGCATCTTGGCCAGGGCTTTGATGGGCTGTACTGATTACATTAATTGAGGTTTGAAGACCTATTCTAAAAGTGGGTAGCACCGTTCTCTGGGGTGCATAGAACATTGACAGCCAGCTGAGCACAAACATTCATCTCCCCTGAACTCTGGAGCTAGGAGCCGTAGTAAACCTTCACTGAAGTTGCTTTTGCCAAGGCATTTTATCTCAACAGCAGACATCATGGATGTCCTGGATGAGCTCAGTCCAAGAGTTTTAGCATCTGACAAACAGGTAATGCAGAAAGAGAGAGCACAGAGTCAGTCTATGAGCAGTACCTTCAAAACTGTTTCCATAGGAAAAGGAAAGTTTCTTGAATTGCTAGTTTAAAAGGGTCCTCCCAGAACCCAGCAAAATTCGTGAGTAGGGCTCAAAGAGGGTCACAAAATTGGGTGTTTCTGAATATCAGAAATAATAGAATTCATAAGCTTTCAGAGTTAGGGCTGTAGGAGGCAGTAGATAGATCTGGAGTCAGTATGCCATCAGACCTTCCAACAGCAAAACGGGTGGCTGGGAAGCAGTGAAGCCATAGCTGAAAGAGCCAGATGTGAAGTCACATGTAACTTTTTGTAGACCCTGCCAAACTCCGTGGCATGGAACAATAACATATTTTCAGATGTTAGAAATAGAATAACTTTATTCTTTCTTAGAATGTGATTGGACAGTGTGCTTCATCAAAACAAGGGAACAGATAACGAAACAAGAATGTGTTTGGGTCCAAAACAGATGGTATAGGCAAAGAGGTATGATCTCTAGTATTCACAGAGCAAGGGTCCAGGAGTCCTGTCACTAATATGTCCAGTAAACACTGGTTGTATGAAGCATCCATGTAATGGAAGGGAAGAGCAGTAGGATTGAGTGCAGAGATGAATGCCTCCAAGGGCCAGTGGGTCTCAAAGAGTCAAGCGCATGAGAACTTACAATGATGATCTAATTTAAAGCATGGCCTATGAGAGCCTTAAAGGAAGCATCTACCCCATCTTGTCAACTGGTGTGTCCAATCATAGCAACTCGATTTTCTGTTGTTGTTGTTGTTGTGTGTGTGTATGTGTGTATGCATGCACACATGCTTATATCATGTTGGTGTAGATATACATGAGTATTGACTTGCATATGGAAATCAGAGACCAACTTCAGATGTTGTTCTATGCTCTTCACTTTGTTGAGATAGGCTCTCATAGTTTGCCACCGCATTTGCTAGGCTTCTGACCTATGAGCTTCTAGATACTCTTCTGTCTCCACCTCCCATCTCACAGGATTGGAATTGTAGTTATGTGCCACCTTGTCTGGCCTTACATGGGTGCTCAGGTTTCAGACTCAAGTCCGTACAGTTGCATGGCAGATGCTGTATCCACTGAACCATTTCCCCAGCCCAAATCAGCACCAATATTCAACCTAGTCTCCAAGCAACACAGCTAGTACTTCACAAACATCGTCCTGAAAGAGACCAGGAGGAGAACCATATTGTGCTCTTGGAAAAGTTCAGCATAGTACCCTCTTGTCCCAGTAAAATCAGAATGTTAGAGACCAACAGCTCAGAGCAAAGTATCCAGTACGAAAGGATCCTCCATAGCCGTGAGGACAGTTCTGTGCACCAGGAAGAAAACAATGCCACTTCCTAAGAAATTGGTATAAAAAGGGTTGAGTCCACTCGTAATTCAAACGAGGCAAATAAGATGATGGAAAAGAACTCAGCAGTGTTTACACTCTTAGGAATGTGAAGGCTGAGCTGTGTATTCTGTTGTCACTATGACCGGTACCCTTCCTTTTCCTGGAGCCTGTTACTTCCCCTTCCCTTGTTCTGTCAGTTCCCAACCATCTCAGGGAAAGCTTAGAACTGTTGTGCTGTCTGACAGGGAAAGGAATTTGACTACTGCTAGTGGGTGATGGGAGCACTAACAGGCCCTCCTCCTACAGTTGTTTGCTTCCAGCCTGCATGGCTGCTTTTGTGGCCTTCCTGGTTGGTGGGGCATCTGGTGCCTCTTGTCCTCTGAGCCAGTTCCTTCTGGTTCCCCATGCACTGATTTCTGCACTTAAGAAAGACAAGGATGAGTCAGCCCAGCAGGGCTGTATCACTTCCTGCGAGTGACCTTTACTTACCAGGCTGGTTTTTTTCTCCTTTTTTCACTGAGCAAAAACATCTCAGTGTGAGAGTGAAGATGTGTCCTACTCATCAGCCTGTATTTATGTGATATTAAATCTTCATTGTAGGCTCACCATCATGGATCCTCTACGGGAAGCAAATGGCACCTTTGCCTTAAACCTTTTGAAAATCCTGGGTGAAGACGGCTCAAAAAATGTATTTTTATCACCCATGAGCATCTCCTCAGCCCTGGCCATGGTCTTCATGGGGGCAAAAGGAAGGACTGCAAGCCAGATGGTTCAGGTAAATGCCCCATTTCACAGCACATACACACCACAGCTTGTCACTTGAGCTGGTCCTCTGCATTCCCAATCTCAATGTATGTGAGGGTTAGCCTGAGTAAAAACACCAAAAGGGTAGTGTCGGCATCTCTGTGATCCCTTCTGTCTTCTCTCTAGCCCTAATGAATCTCTGCTTTTTACAAATAGGGAACACTGGACTGATCTTGTCCTACCCAGGACCTTGAAGTTTCTTCCCAAATGGGGTCACCCTTGGCTGTGAGACCAGGGTCCGATCCATTAGGTCTCTTCTTGGATATAATGCTTTAGCGACAAAGGTGCATGAACTGCAGAGACAGACTGTCCCAGCATAAGACAGGGAGACAACCTTGGGCGGGGACTTTGCATTCTGGGTTAACCCTTGGCAGTATCTTTCCAGTTTTACAAGGCATAACTGTGTTTGTTTTTTCCTCAAATTGCCTCCTGCTGGAAGAGAGTTATGGCCTATAGGCTTGCCTTCCGTTTGAACTGTCTCTTTCAGTTCCAAGCTATTATAACTACTGATAGGCAGTTCATCTGTTTTCTATGGGAGTAGCTGAAGTCATTCGTGTAGCTTTCCAGCAGGCTTCGAAGGTCTAAGGAGGTGCACCTAAGGTCTGACACCTAGGTGTTCACTTTGGCTGGGATCCTGCTTCTTTTTCAAGCAGATTTATGTGGTAGCAGTTACTCCAGT
>JADRCH010000054.1:10480404-10491929 GCA_019843965.1 Rhynchomys soricoides | reverse complement strand
TCTCTCTCTCTCTCTCTCTCTCTCTCTCTCTCTCTCTCTCTCTCTCTCTTTCTCTCTTCCTCCCTCCCCCTCTCTCTGTATGGATGTGTGTGAGAGAGAGACACACACAACGAGAAAAATACAGAGAGAGAAAAAGAGAGAGTGTGTGTGTGAGTGAGAGAACTCATGGCTCTGCCCCCTTGTCACCTCCCTCCATGTGTGGGTGGGGTCAGTAACCAGTCATCCTCCCAGACAGGTCATTCCTAATTTGACCTTACTTGGCATGCAGAACACAGACTGGCCAGGAGAGAGAGCTGCTGAGCCATTCAGGGGGAAAGAGTGCTTGAATCCTACAGCCTATATAAAGTAACAGTGTGATAGCTGCTTTGGAAAGAGGCAGAGCCAGGCAGTGGTGACCCATGCCTTTAATCCCAGCATTCAGGAGGCAGAGGTAGGCAGTTTTCTGAGTTCGAGGTCAGCCTGGTCTACAGAGTGAGTTCCAGGACAGCTAGGGCTCTACAGAGAAACCCTGTCTCGAAAAAAAACCCACCAGAGCCTACTAGCTAATCTTCCTGCATCCCCAGACCAGACAGGGACCCAGTCACTATGTCATTGCACCCCTTGTCAAGCTGGGCACCCATGTGTCTCCCTTCCACCCTTGCCAGTCTCCACCTGTCTGTCAGCTTTCTTGACACAAAGCCCCTCAGGGGCAAGTTCCAGGTCCCTGTGCACACCTCCGCGCTGTCGGATGCTGCCACCTGGCGGCCATACTCTGACCGCCAGAACCCTTCCATGAATCCCACCTGGCCTGCTCATCCTCATTGAGGACTAATCTTTTAGGCCACAGTGAACAAAGTCCTTAGCCTCAATTTTCTTTAGTCAGAAAGGAACTGTACCAGCACAGATCCCACAAAATAAGGGTAGGTGCCGAGGAGACATGAATATCCCAGTATTTTGGGGAGTGCTGTGCCAAAGTTTTCCTCCCCAACTCAGGGTCTTTTCCTCCCCTTTTGGACAAAGCACAAGGAAAGAGACAGTTTATGTGACACACACACCCCATTATCCTTCTAGACCCTTGGCCTGCCTTTCCCACAATCTCTGCTTTCCTCCCTTTGCATGCTTCTCTTGTTTCTGGCCAAGTACAGCATCCCTCCAGTGTTGACCTGATCTCTCAATTTTTATTTATTTATTTTAGATTTTTGAAACATGTTTTCTCTGAGTAATTTTGGTTGTCATGGAACTGACTCTGTAGACCAGGATGGCTTCGAATTCAAATATCTGCCTGCTTCTGCCTCCCAAGATCTGGGATTAAAGCTGTGTGTCACCAAAGCTTGGTTTAAATTTTAAATTTTAATTTATAAGGGTATTTTATATCAGATGGTTGAGGCACACGCTTTTAATCCCAGTACTCTGGATGCAGAGGGAGATTTATCTTTTGAGTTGAAGGCTAGCTTGGTCTACAGAGTGAGGTCCAGGTCAGCCAGGGCTGACCCTGTATTGAAAAACAAAAACAATAACAAAAGATATTTTAATTACATTTATTCATCTACATACTCTCTCTGTGTATTAGTCAGGGTTGTCTAGAGTCACAGAACTTATAGGTAGTCTCTATCTAGTAAGGGAATTTGTTAATGACTTACAGTCTGTAGCCAAACTCCCCAACAATGGTCAGCAGTAGCTGTGAATGAAAACCCGAGGATCTAGCAGTCGCTTAGTCCTACAAGGCTCGCAGGCGAAGAATCTTCCTCCTTCCAATGAATCTTCCAAGATTGAATCTTCCTCCTTCCAATGTCCTTATGTAGATCTTCAGCAGCAGGTGTGTAGCCCAGATTAGAGGTGTGTGAACCACCACACCTGAAACTTGTGTCTTCCAGACCCAAGATCTAGATCACAGACAGGCTTCTAATTCTGGATGGTAATTCACTCCAGATATAGTCAACTTGACATTCAGAAATAGCCACTACACTCTGTTTGTGAGTGGCGGTGTGTATTTGCAGAAACGTGCATGGAGTTGAATTTCTCCTTCCACCACGAAGAAGGATTAACATGATCCAGAATGATCTATGTGATCCAGAGATTAAATTCTGGATCTGGTAGCACAGACCTTTACTCACTGTATTCAGAATGCAGAGGCAGGGGGATGTCTGTGAGTTGGAGGATAGCCTGGTCTATGTAGTGAGTTTCAGGACAGCCAGAGGTATGTAAAGAGACCCTGTCTCAAAAAACAAAACCAACAATGTAAACAAAACAAAATTCAGGTTTTCAGGTATGGCGGTAAGCACATTTACCCACTGCATCACCATGCTGGCCTTACTGGTTTGTTTTGTTTTGTTTTGTTTTGTTCTTAAGGTATATTTATTTCATGTTTTACATCTATGAGTATTTACTGCATAGATGTATGTGCACCATGTGCATGCCTGGTCCCCTCACAATTCAGAAGATGATACCATCTAGAACTAGAGATTTGGATGCTTATGAGCCATCGTGTACATAGGTGGTGAAAACTGAATCCAGGCCAAGGACAACTGCTCTTAACGTCTGAGTCATCTTCCCAGACTGTTCAGCATCCCGATCCGCACAGGGTTTATCTGTGTAGTCTTGGCTGTACTGGAACTTGCTCTATAGACCAGGCTACCCTCAGAGATACAGCTGTCTCTGTCTCCTGAGTGCTTGGATTTAAAGGCTTGTGCTACCACCACCTGGTTGTGTTTTTTTGTTGTTGTTGTTGTCGTTGTCGTCGTTGTTGTTGTTTTAAATATAGTTTAATCCTGGCTGGCCTGGATCTCACTAATTCAATCATCCTAGCTTTGGACTCCCTGCTCCTCCATGATGGGATTAAAGGTTGTGTCACCATGCCCTGCTCTAACCACTATTTAAGGGCAGCCCAGCAGAGGAAATTCCAGAGTGCTCTGCTCCATCCAACTGACAAAGTTGGTCAATCAATCTCTTCTAACCTCCCAATTCCCAGTTCCTCAAAGTCAAGCAAGGCCAGCTCCTCTCCACTTCTCTTCCCTGAGCTCCTGTTCAGCTCAAAGGTCTGGTCAAACCCAACTCTGGTGTGCCAACTCTAACTCTATCCTGAGGCTGGGTCCCTTAGGTGGAGAGAAGTTGGAAAAGTCTTGCCCTGTCTCTCACAGAAGCTCAGGGACTGCTTGCCAGGATGCAGAAGGCCTGGGTCCCTGGCACACTCACCATGATCTGTGGCCTTCTTTCCAGTCTCCAAGGAGTAAGCGCCAATGAGGTAAGCAACACCTGTGACTTTTGGAGGACCCTATGGGGCAGAGGATTGCCTCAGAGTCCAATCCTTGCCTTAACTTGTCAGGAATTCCCTTAACCACAGGCAATCGTTAACTTTCTTTCTGTTGTGTTTGGGGGAAGAGGAGGTAGGGACCTGGCAGGGATGCCATGGGGAAACCTCGAAGCCTAGTTTTGGCAGGGTTGTGTTGCTAACTGGGAACTAGCCCCAACCACAGCCCTGAATAGGGTCTTTGACCCACTTTATAAGCTTGTCCCGTCTTATTAAGCTCTCAGTCAGGCTGAGGAACCTGAGGTCTTGCTTGTCTGGCTTAGTCATCTCTCCTTACCTGTTCCTCCATGGCTGGTGACCTTGGAGTGTAGTTTATTGTCCCTCTCTGGGACTTATCTGTTTGTGTACCAGGGATGTGGAGGTTCTCTCTGAGTAGACCTGGCTGCCTGGTCTGGGTCGCCTCATGCAGTAATCCCAGGGAGGCAGGATTTGAGCTCATGTTTTGTTGTTGTTGTTGTTTGTTTGTTTCTTTGTTTTTTGATTTTTCCAGACAGTGTTTCTCTGTATAGCCCTGGCTGTACTGGAACTCACTCTGTAGAACAGGCTGACCTTGAACTCAGAAATCTGCCTGTCTCTCCCTTCAAGTGCTGGGATTAAAGGCATTCGCCACCATTGCCCAGCAGTTGAGCTCTTGTTCTTTTTCTAACTTATAGCGTCTTCACTAGGCAGGTTTTTCTAAGAGGAAATCAGAACAAGCCTTTGTTTAATACAATCTTTTTGTTTGTTCCTTTTCAAAACATTGTTTCTCTAGCCCAGGATATCCTAGAGCTCTGTAGTCTAGGATGGCCTCAACTCAGAGATTAAATTTACAGTCTTGGTTGAGAATCTGTTAGGGGGTCAGGGATGAGTGAAATCCCAATTCGGCTCCCCAGAACAGTGTCCACTGTTTGCAACCTTGTAGTTCTCCATCCAAGGCCGTGCATGTGTGAATTTAGATTCAAGATACTTCCAATCTGGGACCTCTGCATCTTTTCTTGACTCCTGTCTGAAGCCCCACTTATAGGCATTGTAAATCCACCCAAACAGATCTCATCAATCCATGTTTACTAAAACTCAGGCTTCCAACCATCCTGATCTGACCACTTGGTTAAGATGGAACATGGAATACTACTGGTCCAATTTACCAAATTTGCCAGCTTTTTTTTTTTTTTTTTTTTTTTTGACACATGATCTCACTGTATAGATTATACTGACCTTGAATTCAACAGAGGTCTGCTATGGTACCTCAGTATTGGAGTTAAAGACAGGTGTCCACCATGCCTGCATTAACCACTGCTTAGATGTAGTTAGTATAGGAGCTCAGTGGTGTTAGCAGCTCACATCTTTAATCCCAGCACTCAGGAGGCAGAAGCCGGTGGATCTGAGTTTTAGGCCAACCTGGTCTACAGAGCCAGTTCCAGGAGAGCCCGGGATCCACACAGAAACCCAGTCTTGAAAAGCAAAACCCAGTCTTGGTCCAAGACAAGAGTCTGATATTTGGAAGAGTGGATAGATAGAAGAGAGGAAGACAGAGAGAGAGAGAGAGAGAGAGAGAGAGAGAGAGAGAGAAAGAGAGAGAGACAGAAAGAGACTGAATTTGAGTTCCTGAGCTTCTTCTGTGTTTAGCTTACTGTACCCATCCTCACCAAAGAGCAGAGCTACTGTGAGCATGGAGAGGGAATGATCCCAGCTGTCACTGTCACTTGACCTCTTGTCTTTTCTTTAGCAAAGGAAACGCTATTGTAAGGATCATTGCAAAGCCAAAAGCTGGCTTCCTTTACTTTATTTGTTGAGAGAGGGTCTAGTTCTTGCGGCCCCAAGAACTGTGAAGTCCTGAGACTAAGGGTATGGACCACCACACGTGGCAATGGCTTTAAGTGAAGGAGCCAGAGAGGGCAATGCCTTGATACCTGGAGGAAGAGAGTCCTAATGAAGAGCGTAGACAGTACTGCTATCAACGGGATGGAATTGTGTATGGAGACCTTGGGTGCCTCAAAATACTGAAGGATACAGGGCAGGGGGTTTCCAGCAGGGACCTGAGGATGCATAGGACCTGAGTATGTTTAGTGAACTCCTAGAGTTGTCTCTACCTATGACACTGGATCATGGTGCACAGGCAGTGGAGGGCTTAGGATGCTTTCTAGGAGGTGCTCTGAATCAGAGGATCCACTAAAGGTGGCTTCCTAGCCAACCTCCGTGTGTGTGTGTGTGTGTGTGTGTGTGTGTGTGTGTGTGCCTTGTGTAGTGGTCCACATCTTTAATCCAGGGGTCTGCAGGCTGAGACAGGTAAGATCTCTGAATTCCAGGCTAGCCAGGGCAACAGAGTGAGACCCTGCCTGTCTCAATAAAAAAGGGTGAAGGAGCTTGCTTGGTAATTCATGCCTGTAGTCCCAGCATTTGGGGTGGCAAAGGAAGGCTCCATTTGGTGACCTTGGGTATGGAAGTTGGAGGGAGGGAGACTCAGAGACCCACTGTCTGAAATAAAGTCCAGGTAAGCCTCCAGTCCTATCTGAGACAGAGTTTCTTCTTCCCAATCTGGCCTCAAACTGGGTATGTGGCCTTGAATAGTTCTGCCTTCTCTTGAGTGTCATTATGATGGACATGCACCACTGTTTACACACACCTTCCTGATTTATGGTCATGCCTGACAACAACTCTAACACCTGAGACCCAAATCCCAGGCTTTGAGCTCTGACCTCTGTCTTTTTTCTTCCACAGGCTGTGAACACATGTGATGTCTTGTAAGTATGGAACTTTGTCAATAATTGTCAGTAAAGGCAAGGGGGATGAATGTGTGTGCTCAGATTTCTGCCCTGGATAAAGGGACAGACACCTAATTCATACCACTTCTGCTGAAACCATAGCCCCTCTCACCTTACCCAACGTGGGGATCTGCAGGTCTGAAACTGCTGCTAATCCCCAATCTTTTATAGCTGGGTTGGGGGAGTCAAATGAGCAATGTCCCACTCATGCCTCCCATGTAAGATCAGCATCAGGGACATTCTGTCTGAGGAACAATAGCATACTGCCCCAACAAACTCTAAACTTGGGTCTCAAGTCTAGACCCCAGTTCCTCCCAGTGAATCAAGGTTAGATTTGTACCCCACACCCACTAATGATGGCTGACAACTTGAGGTTCTAAGTGTCTAAGCAATCAGAGAACATTTAGTTGGACAATCTGATGCCATCAGCATCTCCCCATGCCTGTTTGTCCTGACTAGAAACTGCCCCAAAGGATTCACATGCTGTGACAGTGAATGCTGCCCAGAAAGGAAGGTCTGGGATCCTGCAAATGACCCCTTCAGGTAAGCCCAGGGTCACCATTTCTTGGCATCATTCATGGAGGGCTGGGTCCAACAGACACAGAGTGGGGATGGGTGGAGGACGTATGGCAAGGGAGCATGACCTAGGCTTTTATGACAATACCATCCCCACCTCCCTAGGACCGTCTTCATCATCGTCATCATCATCATTTTATTCCTTGTGTTCATCTGTCTCCTATTGAGGCACTTCTGTCACAAGTACATTGAATTACAGTATGAAGACAGAACAGCAGATCATCAGACACCTCCAGAACTGCCCTCCATTGCTCCCCTAGAGAGCATTTGGGTCACCTCCTTGGATCCCCCACCACCCTACAGTCAGGTGGGTCTTTCTGTCCCAATACCTAAAGTGTTTCATACCTAGCTGTCCTACCTATGACATAATAGATTGGGGCGGGGATAACTGATTGGGGGGGGCACAGCCAAACATATTTGTCATTCTTTACCCACACCCTTAAATTAAAGAAGGTCTCCCTTTTCTCTGGCAGGTTGTTCTGATGCCACCTCCAACAGAACCACCTCCTCCCTACAGCCTCAGGCCTGAGGGCTCTGTTGGCCAGATGAGAGGGACAGCCTATGCAACCCTTTGAGCTATCTCATACATGAACGTCTTGGACCAAGCCCAGGACCCTGGAATGACTGCCAATCCCATCATGTCTCCTGACCTTTAATTTAATTTATTGTTTTTTACTTTTTATTTTTTAAAAGTTTCATTCATTTATTTTATATATTTGATGAGTACAAGGTAGCTATCCTCAGACATACCAGATGAGGGAATCAGATCCAATGAATGATGGTTGTGAGCCACCATGTGGTTACTGGAAATTGAACTGAGGACTTTTAGAAGAGCTGACAGTGTTCTTAACCGCTGAGCCATCCCTCCAACCCCGATTCATTGTTTTTACACACCGAAACCCCTCCCCTTTTGTCATGAGAGCTAAGCTGGATCCATAATCTCTGTCCCTCGCTAAAGGCTGTTGAAACGTTTAAGAACTGGGAGTGCCTGTAGTATATGTAGAGAGATCATTGCTATTGGACAGCCAATCTTGACTGGACAGCTTCCTCTGCCATCGTACAGAAACACTTCTTTCTGTGCCTGGAAGAGATTGAAGAGTGAACTGCACAGACTCTGAGCCATCTTCCAACCATACCTGGGCAGAAAGGACCACCATGTACCTCTACAGCAATGGGAAAAACCCAGGCACTAAGCTTCAATGGCTGGCTGTTAAGTAGTGATCAAGACAAGATTAGAGGCTAAGGATACACTTCCAGTGTCTTCCAGTGGTGACTGACTGCACTGACCCCCTGCTGGGAGGATGGAGCATCCAAGATGTGAATGAACTCTTAGGCTTCTTCAGTTTCCTGGGACCTTGGGGGCACTAAAGAAATGAGCTGGAGAGACCACACACCAAAGCTCACAAAGATGGAGATGCACGTCTTCTGGTTCACAGCACAGGGTGAGGCGTGAAACAATGGTCCATATCGAGTGACCTGTGGGGGCTAGTTCTGTAAGACATGCATGCACACTGTACACTCCTGCTGTAAGGATGAAGGTTCAGTCATGCTAACCTACATTGTGTTTGTATTTTTGGGAGAAAAGACTAGTTTTGTAAAATAAACTTAATCATTACATTTTGATAAATGTGTGTGTGTGTTCTTTGAATGCCTATTAAGACCTAGAATTGTGGTACACGCCTTTAATCCCAGCACTTGGGAGGCAGAGGCAGGTGGATTTCTGAGGTTGCGACCAGCCTGGTCTATAGAGTGAGTTCCAGGACAGCCAGGGCTACACAGAGAAACCCTGTTTCAAAAAACCAAAAAAAACAACAAAAAAACCAAAACAAAAACAAACAAAAAACAAACAAACAAACAAAAAGATCTAGAATAGCCATCTGCTTTGGTGTAGTCCCAAATTAGTCAGAAAAATGAGACAGGAGGATTACAAATCTAGTCTTGGGTCAGTTACAATGCATTGGAAGGTGGGGAGGATGGCTGAGAACATAGCTCAGTGGTAGAGAATTTGCCTAGCATGTGCAAGACCTGGACTTAAGTCCCCAGCTGCTGCTCCAACAATTCTAGAATGTGTGAGATCTACTGGGAGCAGGAAGCAGGTGGGTAACAGAGAGGATTAAAACACAAAACAAAACAAAAAAACCAAACACCTCAAGACAGAGTTTCTCTGTGTAGCCCTGACTGTCCCCGACTCCCTATGTAGACCAGGCTGGCTTCAAAATCAGAGCCACCTGCCTCTTCCTCCTAATTGCTGAGGATAAAAATGTGCACCACCACTGCCCAGTATAAGATTTTATTTTATTCTATATTAGTGTTTAGCCTGCATGTGTTTCTGTGTACCAATGTGCTTGCAGGACTCTAGGAGGCTGGTGTAGGTATTGGATCCTCTGGAACTTGGTCTCTAGACAGTTAAAAGCCAAATTGTAGGTGCAAGAAATTGATCCTTGGTCCTATGCAAGGGTGGACAATGTTCCAAATGCTAAACCATCCCTCTAGCCTAAACTTTGTATTTTGCATGCTTTAGCATTTCATGAAGTTTTTTTTCCTCAATAAACAAGTCTTGCTTTTGTTGATTTGATGGATGTATTTACAAAAGTTTGTTTATACTCATATGTAGAAGGGCTGGGAACACAGCTCAGTGGTGGAGTAACTAACATGTTCAAGGCTCTGGCTTCAAACATTAGCACTGGAAAAAACATACTAAGTGAAATTTGATCAATGACAATGGGTATACTTCTCAGCTCTGCTATGAAGACAGACATGTAAGACTGAAGGATGGCACATGGGCATGTGTACCATCCTGAGGAATAAGTAAGCAGCATCTATGGAAAGGCCCGGATATCTGTGGACATAAGGAAAAACATCGTTCCCCATGTTCTTAGCCCCTGAGACTCATGAGCACTGGGTATAGAGTGGATGGGAAACTGAGCTGCAGCCTGGTTAGCTGGGAGCTTGATGAGCTGTTTGCCAATGACTGAGAAACCATCCTTTATGGAGACTGAGCAACTCAAAGGAGTGAATGAATGATGAAAGACAGTGGTTGAATGAAGGAGGAAGTGTGTGTGTGGGGGGGGGGAATGAGATCTGCCTCAGAGAGTTTGTGCAGAAACATGCAGCTTGGTTGGCACCTAGGAGCAGCTCTTTGACTTGGGAATGGGTCTACTTAATAGGAGTTCCCCAAGGATATTCTGGAGTCACATTGAAGAAAGCTAAGGGACCATGCTCCTGGGACAGAGGGAGGAGGAACTCCAGCAGCAGGAAGGGCTGAGGTGGAGGGCTCCAGATGGTTACTTCCTGTGTCAAACACCACCAGGTCTGTTTTCCCATTTGTAAAAGAAAAATATTAGCTCCTTCCCAAGTCTCTGACAGATTATATCTCCCTCCTTCCCTATCTCTGACCTCTCTCCCTCTCCCTCTCCCTCTCCCTCTCCCTCTCCCTCTCCTCTCCCCCTCCCTCTCTGTTTTTCAAGACAAGGTTTCTCTGCATAGCTGTAGCTGTCCTGAAACTCACTCTGTAGGCCAGGCTAGCCTTGAACTCAGAGAGCAGTTGCCTCTGCTTCCTGTGTACTGGGATTAAAAGTGTGTGCCACCAGGGAGAATTCATGCCATATCCTCTCCTGACTTCTGGTGGTGGCCAGCAATCCCTGGTGTTCCCGAACTGGGAACTGTCCTCAAACCTCTACTTTTGACTTTGCAAAATCTGTCAGATAAGGGCATTTTTCATGCACTTAGGACTCAACTCCAACCAGATCCTTTTTCTTTTTTATACTAAAATTTAATTGTTTGAAAATTTTAGAGAAATGTTCCATATGACACTACAAGTCAATACAGTACTTCTAATGAACCATTTACCAACAAGTACCAAAGTATAAATTGTACATAAAATTTTATCTAGTAAACTTATTTCTAGGAATTCTTGTTGACAAAGCTATGTATGTACTGTGGGATATCTATCACAGTACTTTATTCAATGGTGAATTATGAGAAACATGTCAAAATTAAATAAAGAATTAATAAATTATGAAATTACTTGTAGACATTTCTACAATAATTAAAATGCTATTTTTAGGCTAAAACTTTAGAAGCCAATATTATCATCATCGTATACTTTCACAGTATAAATATGAATAAAATACTTTAAATCACTTTGTAAAAACATTATTCAATTGGAAATTATTTCTGACAGATTAACTCTTACAGTTTTATAGGACATTCATTTTTTTTCCTCCTTTGAAATGACAAAGGAAAGTTGACTTCAGTCAAAATAGCACAGATAACCTAATCTCATAAATCACACGTTGAATATGACTTGTTTCTAGTAGACTTTGAAAACCTTGCTACTGTCACACTCAACTGGAAATAAGTCGACACCTCCTGACTAAATTCAGAGAAAATAAATACTAGTCTTCTAAAATAAACAGAACTCACCTCATGACTGTGAACGTAAAATTCAAATACCTCCAATTTTCTCCCTTGAAGATAGGTTAGCTTAACACTGAGCAAAGAACAACATTACTTTGCATTACTCAAGGCCATTACACTGAGACTCATCAGATACCTATAACACTTGCTGATGTTACCCCTTAAATATTTCTAGTTCCGTAGTGACTATTTCTGTAAAGAATGAAGTGTGGGATATTTTTTCAGAACATTTAACTCTTTTAATAGTTAAATGACAGATGTAGAAAATAAAAGGATTCAAAGTATTAGCAACTAATAAAATTGTGCCAGTGGACATTGGTAAAATTCTATAAAATTATAATCATTACAATTATAATCACTGCTTAAGAATGCTTTAGAAAACAACCCCTTGAGTCCTATCTATCCATCTGAATGTATCATTACCTGAACTGGGCCATATTTGTGTATATTAAACAGATTATTATTATTATTATTATTATTATTATTATTATTATTATTATTAT